>CM029598.1:3325036-3472536 GCA_017311375.1 Mytilus coruscus | reverse complement strand
CCTTAACAAGAAGTAAGGTCAAAGGTCAATGTCAACCTACAAAAGCATTAAAACACACATAAAACTCTTTAAATAGTGCCAAAAACACATAATTTGCCTTTTTGTACATGACCTTGACCTTTGACCTCGATCAAGGTCATTGGTCCACAGTGTCATTGCAAAAGACCCTATGGGTCTAGGACCTTTTGTTTAAGAGTTTTGCCTAATAATGTCTTTTTATAAACCATCAATGGGAGTTATGTCCCTTACACAATGGTAAAACCAATATAGTCATAATGTAACAAAGTTGCCCATTGAAGTGCCAAGCATTTTTCACTATTTAAATTTTCTGTATCTATAACCATTCGAGAATTATAGGGAAATCAAAGACATATAAAAATCTAAAATATGACCATGACCTTTGACCTTGACCTATATTTTCAAGTTATGGTCCAATGATCTCAAATCAAAAGACCCTAGGTCTTTACGGTTCATGGGATTCTTATGCATACCGAAAAGTAAAATATTCAAGGGGAAATAACTCCTATAAGAAGTCACTGGATCGCTTCGGTTAAAATTATTAAAAGTTGCGACATGTGGCAAGGAACATTTAAAAAAAAAAACATTTGCCGCTAAGTCTTATAGTTTATGAAGAGTAGCGATAACAATGTTTTTTGTAATTGGGGAGATAACTCCTATAAGGTAAATAGTAGACTTTGGTGCCCCTTATACAAGATAGCTTTTATTAACCCGATACTTGGTACCAAAGATCATTTTGATATGTTGCGTACTTTTCTTGATTTTTGACTTTGAAAACGGACGAGGAAAAAGAATAATAAACAAACGAATAACAGTAAGGTCTTTCCATTAAGAAAGGAAAGACCTTAAATATAGTAAAGTACAAAGCTACCTTGGTAATATTATTGATATCATGACTATTGTTGATAAAAGACAACGCAGTCATATGTCTCATGGCAATCGCATTAACCGCAATCAACGAAATAAACATCGTTCTAATCTTACATTTAAAACAATGGTAGACATAAATTATTAGACATGTTTATTATCCTCCTTTATGAGTGTATATATGAATATACATGAACGTTGTTTTCAATTTAGACTTGTTTATATTTTTTCGTTTGGGCTTGTATTATATTTGCCTCGGGTTTATATGATCCGTTCATCCTATTTCGACTCTTCAAAATTCAAGAGTCTATTCTAAATTGAGGTAAATTATATGGCCTTCCAAATACCGTTTCACTGAAGAGACATTAATTGTCGAAATCCGGATATGGTGTACTAATTTTTGCACCTTTTGTTTGCGGTATACCATCTTTTCCGCAAGTTTATTGTTTTCTGTTTGGTATTAAATTAATAGTTAAGATCCATTTTGTTACATCTGGTGATCCGTTTATTTGGCAATCGCCAATTGCAGTCAGCAGGGTTTAAGAACATCCGTTGTTCGACCTGCTAGTCAAATGCGTTTTGTTAAAATATACTTTTTCACTTTTTGGTCTTTTGGAAAATGTTGTTTGTGCTGTATTTAGACCCCTCTACCAAGAAATTTGTTTTGCATGCACACCTATAAAAATTGCGGTGTTTATCCAACGCAATCATAGGTTTGAACGTTGTTTTCAATTAAGACTTGAATATACATGAATATAGATACGTAAATCGAATTATGGTTAAACGTAAATAAGTATTTTTGACCTTAATTCCGCGCCATAATAAAGAGAATATAAATAAAGAATTGAATAAAATAAATAAATAAATGTTCAGATAATTCAATTAATATCTATTTATCTATTTAGATGTTTCAGTTGTAATAACTATCAAATTAACTGTCATATTCCTTACATAACATATAGATAAACTTTACACATGAGTACGTGAAACTGTCTGCATCTGATTTACATGAAAGCAGAGTTAGTGTCAAATATATGTCTTCCATATCATGGCGGCGTTGCGCTAAACTCAATGGGTTCAATAATAATTAGATCTATCCAAAAATAAGCCTCTTGTTGACGATACACTACAGCTTTGTATTAAAATGTGTAAAATTGCATTGTCATAGAAAAAAACCACACTTATGGCATAACATTTATTCTGCCTCTGGTTCGTTTGGTAGAACCAGAACAGAGGAATGACAAATTGTGCTTGAAACTTCAATGAAGGGTACTGCCGTTAGATAGTTCAAGCGCGATGTGGTTCAATAGAGTTATGAATAAGTTTAAAATATTCGAAGTCACAATCACTATTTAGACGTAGGGAAGCAAGACAACTCGCCCCACTCTTTCACCAACTCGCCCCACTTTTTAAAAAATCGCCCCACTCTTGTTTACCAACTCGCCCCACTTATGAAAAAGGGTAAAATCCGATAATATATAATAAAGGTCTGCCAACTCGCCCCACTTATGAAACTTATCTACACCAAGGATTTGTATAGTAATAGTTGTCTACACAGATAAAAAAAAAATCACATGTAATACTAATAGTAATAAAATTGGAAATTTAATATATGATTATTATATATGATTGAAATTAAATGATGCTTCTTGTCTTAAAAAAAATTGTAGATACATTATTAATTATTATGTAATGTTAGTATTTATTGGAGAATAACTTTATTATCATTATAAACACCCACTAGAACACACCCGCGATATCGCGTGTCCGTGACTGATTTAAAGTATATAACTACTATGATGTGTAATCCTTATTTTAGCCTGGATTTTTAGTATTGGTATTGTCATCTGATAAAGTCATACTGATTATAAGATGCACAGTTTTCTCTGCTTTCAAAATCTTTCTGTTTGAACCCGTCTATTAGTTAAAAATAAAGGTGAATTCTTTGATTCGCCGTTTTTACGTCATGCCGGCTTACAAATTGGAAACTGCACCTATACGCCTTATTTTAAGTCTAGATTTTTAGTATTCGTATTGTCATCTTATAAAGTCATGCTGATTAAAAAAATACAATAGGAAACAATGTGACAATGATTGAATTTAGTAGTGTCAACCCTGTGATTATGACCCGTGTAAATAGCAAATCCTGAATACACCGTTTGGTGGTGCGCCTGTCAGATGCGGAACGTACAGATAAGGCAATAGGTAGCATGTGAATATACTATTGGTATCGGTATCGGATTTGACCCGGAACTTGTTAATTCTTGGCAATATTAATTATGTGGAAAACAAAAGGGTCTGGAATGGTGTAATTTTTAATCAACACCATTGTCCTATATTAGCTATATATAAAGTTGAATTCTTTGATTTGTCGTTTTTACCCTATGACGGCTAACAAATTGGACCTCGTTATTTTAGTATTATAGATTCTTGACTTATCTAGTAAAACAGTGATTACATTTACCAGAAAACAAACGTCATAAACAGTTACAATAGTCAATAACATCGTACGTCACAGAAATACTGATACTTACTTCTTTCTGCTTTATTTCAACCAAAAGAAAAGAGTTAAAAAAACAAAATGCATTTCTAAGGTTTTCATAGTATTCATTTAATTCATAAGTGGGGCGAGTTGGTAGTCCTTAACTCAGTACAGTTTATTTCTTTTGCTCATTAGTGCGGCGAGTTGACGGGGAGACTTTTATTCAATGGGATTAAACTCCTATTCATAAGTGGGGCGAGTTGGTAGTCATTAATGCAGTAAGATGTTATTCTTTTTTTTCATAAGTGGGGCGAGTTGGCAGGCCTATATTCTGCGGGATTTTAACCTTTTTCATAAGTGGGGCGAGTTGGCAGACCTATATTCTATTGGATTTTACCCTTTTTCATAAGTGGGGCGAGTTGGTACTCAAGAGTGGGGCGAGTTGGTGAAAAAGTGGGGCGAATTGGTGTGTGGCGATTTGGCAGTGGGGCGAGTTGTCATGGATTCTAGACGTAGCATGAGAGTTCTCGTCATACACGTATACACGTTTTTTAACTATCGATTTCCATTGGTTCTGCACTGGACAGTACATGTCGACAATAGTTTTTCAATATGACCCACTAAATAATATTTCTGCATAATCTGGATGATATCATTCACACAGCCAAAGTTATTTTCAGTATACATTTTGTGGTAAAATATCAAAAGTCTTGAAATAAGGACGTTTTTCGGCAAATATTGAGATGGTACATTGCACAGCCTTCCAAAGAATAACAACTTGTTAATTTTAATAATACTTTCAATAAGGAATCGGTAAACCTTGTACGTATTTACAGATATACCGATGCGTTCGTTCAAGTAAAAGTAGCTCGTGTTTAGTCAAGTTGTTCCACGGTGCACATCCGTACAGACCTTTGCTGTAACATAACTGGACAATAAATTTACTACACGAGATTGGATTTAATAGAGACGGATGGACACACAAATTGATAATAGACATACACACGGACCGTATTACATACGACAGGCTGCTAAAGTTCTCTCGGTTGAATTAAATCTATTATCTAGCATCAAGTAGAATACCAACATGATTTACACTATAACAGACTGGAATTATATCTGTGTTTAGTTTTAAATTTCCAGAAGTTTCATTTTTTTTTAGAAATATTAGGACCCAACTTTTACTGGGTGAAAACTCACTTCCATTTAATACTGTAATTGTAACAAATGTCAATCATGTATTGCATTCCAGAAAATGTTGGCGATTTCATCAGCTTGCACAGGACATCCAACATTAAAATCTAGCATAACATGCATTTGTTTGCACCTGTCCTAAGTCAGGAACCTGTTGTTCAGTGGTTGCCGTTTGTTGATGTGGTTTATAAGTGTTTCTGGTTTATCGTTTTTGTCGAGCCTTCGACTTTTGTCGAAAAAGCGAGACATAGCGATCCTACATTCCGTCGTCGTCGGCGGCGTCCACAAATATTCACTCTGTGGTTAAAGTTTTTGAAATTTTAATAACTTTCTTAAACTATCCTGGATTTCTACCAAACTTGGACAGAAGCTTGTTTATGATCATAAGATAGTATCCAGAAGTAAATTTTGTAAAAAAAAAAAAAATCCTGTTTTTCCGTATTTTACTTATATATAGACTTAAGTTTTTCTGCTAGGAAACATTACATTCACTCTGTGGTTACAGTTTTTAAAATTTTAATAACTTTCTCAAACTATCCTGGATTTCTACCAAACTTGGACAGAAGCTTGTTTATGATCATAAGATAGTATCCAGAAGTAAATTAAAAAAAAAAAAATTCCTATTTTTCCGTATTTAACTTATAAATGGACTTAGTTTTTCTGCCAGGAAACATTACATTCACTCTGTGGTTAAAGTTTTTAAAATCTTAATAACTTTCTTAAACTATCCTGGATTTGTACCAAACATGGACAGAAGTTTATGATCAAAAGCTAGTATCTAGAAGGAAATTTTTATTAAAATTTTGTACTTGTTTATCCATATTTTACTTATAAATGGACTTACTTTTTCTTCCAGTTAACATTACATACAGTCTGCAGTTAAATTTTTTAAAACATTTATTAGATTCATTAACTATCCTGGATTTTTACCAAATTTGGACAGAAGCTTCTTACAATAAAAAAATTGTATCGAGAGAAATATTTTTATCAAATTTTTTCCTCATCTCATTTTTGTTGAGCCTGCGATTAACAGCAAAAGTAGGCGAGACACTGGGTTCCCCGGAACCCTTACGAATTTTTTATATAGATTAGACCGTTGGTTTTCCTGTTTGAATTGTTTTATACTAGTCATTTTGCATCTGTATAGCTTGTTGTTCGGTGTGAGCCAAGGCTCTGTGTTGAAGGCCGTACTTTGACCTATAATTGTTAACTTTCTACACATTGTGACCAAAGATTTTGTTTGCAAGTTTGGCTGTACCTGTAGAAAACTTATTTCATCCCGATTTTTACGTGGATGTTGTTTACCGAAATTTAGATTCGACCCAGGTAAACTTAACAATCCTTTAGATAAACTTATTCTAAGAGGTTACCAATTAAACACTGAGTGTAATTCATGTAATTAGATCTTTGATATTGTTTTTATTGGTATAAATATTGATTTTGTTATCAGTATTATTGTTATTTATCATATATGCACATGCACGGTACTACAATCTGTCGATACTTATATTTTGGCATTGCACAAGGTCATGTTTTTCTCTGTCAATGACATCTTAACACTCAATCCTTTGGATGTTTAATGAGTACTGATTGATATTTTAGTTTTTGAATACATGATTTTTTTATTAGTTGTTATTGGCTTTGAACTAGCATTCAGTAACTGCGAGTACTCTTAGATCGGTGCTTTGTTGAACTAGCTGTCAGTAACTGAGAGTACTCTTAGATCGGTGCTTTGTTGAACTAGCTTTCAGTAACTGTGAGTACTCTTAGATCGGTGCTTTGTTGAACTAGCTGTCAGTAACTGAGAGTACTCTTAGATCGGTGCTTTGTTGAACTAGCTGTCAGTAACTGTGAGTACTCTTAGATCGGTGCTTTGTTGAACTAGCTGTCAGTAACTGTGAGTACTCTTAGATCGGTGCTTTGTTGAACTAGCTGTCAGTAACTGTGAGTACTCTTAGATCGGTGCTTTGTTGAACTAGCTGTCAGTAACTGAGAGTACTCTTAGATCGGTGCTTTGTTGAACTAGCTGTCAGTAACTGAGAGTACTCTTAGATCGGTGCTTTGTTGAACTAGCTGTCAGTAACTGTGAGTACTCTTAGATCGGTGCTTTGTTGAACTAGCTGTCAGTAACTGTGAGTACTCTTAGATCGGTGCTTTGTTGAACTAGCTGTCAGTAACTGTGAGTACTCTTAGATCGGTGCTTTGTTGAACTAGCTGTCAGTAACTGTGAGTACTCTTAGATCGGTGCTTTGTTGAACTAGCTGTCAGTAACTGTGAGTACTCTTAGATCGGTGCTTTGTTGAACTAGCTGTCAGTAACTGTGAGTACTCTTAGATCGGTGCTTTGTTGAACTAGCTGTCAGTAACTGTGAGTACTCTTAGATCGGTGCTTTGTTGAACTAGCTTTCAGTAACTGTGAGTACTCTTAGATCGGTGCTTTGTTGAACTAGCTTTCAGTAACTGTGAGTACTCTTAGATCGGTGCTTTGTTGAACTAGCTTTCAGTAACTGTGAGTACTCTTAGATCGGTACTTTGTTGAACTAGCTGTCAGTAACTGTGAGTACTCTTAGATCGGTGCTTTGTTGAACTAGCTGTCAGTAACTGTGAGTACTCTTAGATCGGTGCTTTGT
The DNA here is from genome assembly GCA_017311375.1 of Mytilus coruscus. Classification (NCBI taxonomy): domain Eukaryota; kingdom Metazoa; phylum Mollusca; class Bivalvia; order Mytilida; family Mytilidae; genus Mytilus; species Mytilus coruscus. The sequence goes on along the minus strand of CM029598.1, from coordinate 3,465,346 downwards.
TGAACTAGCTGTCAGTAACTGTGAGTACTCTTAGATCGGTGCTTTGTTGAACTAGCTGTCAGTAACTGTGAGTACTCTTAGATCGGTACTTTGTGTTTATTGTACTTATGTTAGTTACTTTCGTACCAATCTTTTGAGTTAAGCCAATTGAAACTGATGTTACAGTTTGTTCTTGTGTTATGCTGTTATACCACTGTCTCAGGTATTAAAGGCCAGGGTTGAATGCTCAAACATGTTAAACACCGCCACATTCTTTGTGTGCCAGTCACAAGTCTGGAGCCTGTAGTTCAGGTTGTGGTTGATTCATATTTGTTTTTCGTAAATTGTTTTGTTATTAATTAGGCTGTTAGTTTTCTCGTTTGAATTGTTGCACATAATAATCCATGATAGGGCCTTTTATAGACGACTATATGGTATGAAATTTTCTCATAGTAAAAGGCGGTATGGTGGCCTTTAATTGCTTATATCCACTTGATTTGAACTCTTGTGGATAGTTGTCTCATTGGCAATCATACCACATTTCCATATTTTTATATTACAATGAACTCTGGTGGATAGTCGTCTCTTGGCAATCATACCATATCACTTTATTTTTAAATTACAATGAACTCTGGTGGATAGTTGTCTCTAGGCAATCATACCATATCACCTTATTTTTAAATTACAATGAACTCTGGTGGATAGTCGTCTCTTGGCAATCATACCACATCTCCATATTTTTATATAACAATGAACTCTGGTGGATAGTAGTCTCATTCCTAATAATACCACATCTCCTTATTTTTATATTACAGTATTTCATAGAGATCCATACACTTATATTCAAGTTATTGTCTGAAACAAAATGTCTTCGGATGATTAAGATGACATGGCCATACCAATATACGGCCGCAAAAATTTTGTTGTATAATAAATATGTAAGTCATTGTTTTACCTGTATAATAATGCTTTTTTTTTGGCCTAATCAGTCAAAGAAATGATTCTTCCTGTTGGCTCCCTTTTTTCACTTTTCAATGTACACATTCTTTTCTTTTCTAAGAAAGCAAGCTATCATAGTCTCTTGTTAGTGACTGGCTTCATGGTGCCAAGAAATATATCTTATAATAAGGCATTATTTCAAGGATTTCCTTTATATATTCAAACAATAGTTAACTAATCAATTGCAAGTTTTTGTCCTAGTACAATGTAGTAAATAAATGACTTTATGTACTGTGACCATATCTGTCCATTTACCCAAAATTGACCAGGTAGGGACTGTTTTTTATAGTAATGTCCTATCAAAATATCATTTGACCAATATTTACCACCGGCCTGGCCATAACACATTTGACTGATTTTTTCTTCCAACTTTGGTTTTCAAGATAGAAAATCACTTATATTGTATACTTATGTACTATTTTTAGAATAAGGGGCCATATTTTTTTCTCTTTCTTTTAATTCAATAAAAATATTGCAAGCTGTTAATAATTAAACCACTGACACAGCCATCTCAGTTGTGTTCAAGTTTTTTTTTATTATAGGTTCAATATATCTAACTTTGGAAGTAACTAGCTAATTTTGGTTTTGATTTTAGTTTATGATAGAAGAGATGCCAAGTGAGGACAGAAAGACACTTCTGACAAATCCTGCCTTAGATAATGTATAGTATCAGTGCTTACAAGGTTTTTATTTCAGTGTATGATGGAAGAGGAACAACAGATGCCAAGTGAGGACAGAAAGACACTTCTGACAAATCCTGCCATAGATGGTGTATAGTATCAGGGATTATAACATATGATTCTAACTGAATAATCAGCGTCCAATCTGGTCTGCACCAACATACAAAATTTGCAGTTCAGAATATGGTAATTCCAAGGAATTTAACCCAGTGACACAATTGCTGTATGAAACTCCTCTTCTCCAAATAACACTTCACATAAAAACTTCATGTGATGTATGTAACATGAACAAACACAAATTTTTCAGTTCTTTTTTTTAATATTTTTTTAAAGTTTTTTTTTACTTTTTTCTCCTTACAAAATCTCTCAGACTCACTGATAAAATCACATGTATGCATCTTGGCAAACATTTTTTCACTTTTCATCCATGATAGACACCATTATTTATCCATGTGGGGTCTACTTGTAACTTCTTACATCACACATCAGTGATTTCACATTATTTCTCACTGATCTGTGTAAAAGTTGTCTAAAACGTATTTTAGGAAGCAGTTTTTTTCATTTTGAGTTTAGAATCATCATTTCTCTTTATAATGTCTTCTCTGGGTTCCTTGTTTATAATCTGTTGAATGTTAATCCTGAAAAGAAAAACTAAGAATTAATTATGTACCTCATTTTTTAATCAATTATGTGAACCTTATATTTTTATCAATTATGTGTATCTAATATATTAATCAATGTGTACCTTATATTACGGCAATTGTTTTGTGTACTGTTAGTCTTTTAGTCATTTTTTTTTTTGCCATGGCATTGTATAAGGCCGTTAGTTTTCTCGTTTGAATTGTTTTACATTGTCATTTCGGGGCCTTTTATAGCTGACTATGCGGTATGGGCTTTGCTCATTGTTGAAGGCCGTACGGTGACTATAGTTGTTAATTTCTATGTCATTTTGGTCTCTTGTGGACAGTTGTCTCATTGGCAATCATACCACATCTTCTTTTTTATAATTAGTTTGTTTTTAACTTATGAGTTTGAATATCCCTTTGGTATCTTTCGCCTCTCTTTATTTTAACCAAATATTTGAATCAATTATGTGTACCTAATTTTCAAATCAATTAATGAACACCTAAACTTTAATCAGTAACCTCTACATTCATACACAATGTTTGACCTATAGACTGGTAGGTGCTGAATGAACAGCAGTAATCATTAAATACATATCTATGATCACAACATATTAAATCATATGAATATTAAACCAGCTTTGTAACAGGCTGACATTGTTAAGTCAAATTCTTGAAGTGCTAGCTCGCAAGTTCACAATTCACAGAAAGACAAAAATAGTGGAATCTTAACCTCTGCAACTGAAAAAAGGAGGAAATAAAGTATTAGAAAGCAGATGTTTGAGGCTTAATGTACCAACTTAAAAAACTGGACTATGTGTGCTGTAAAATTCAGATAGCATCACATTTTTTTTGTAAAATAAGGGACAAAGGTCAACACATGTAAATTTTTCAAATGATCAAAATAAAAAAATACTTCTCTCTTATTTTAACACTGGATTGCTTATCACTGAAACATAAAGTATGAGACATGGACAGGAAGCCCTATATGATGACCAAGTATACCATTCAATGATTCTAAAGATAAAACATGGAACTACTCTCTCACAATTTATATAAAGTTAATATCTGGTATAATATTATATCTCCCCTTCCATGAAGAGAGACATTATGTTTTATTACAATGTAGTATTTCTTCTCACTTTCATACAACCTTGTCTGGGCGAAAAACAGTTTGATCTTTTGATTCTTTGATGTTTAATGCCACTTTCAGCACTATTGTTCTATTTTGTGGCTGTCAGTTTATATTGGTGGAGGAAGCCGGAGTGCCCAGAGAGAACCACTGACCTTAAGAAAGAAAACAGACAATCCTAGTCAATTTAGATTGGGAGTGGAGCGCACCTTCCACGTGCAGGTTTTGAGCTCACAACCTCAGTGTTAGTGATACAGTAGTTCCACTACTTAGACCACTCGGCCACCGAATTTGACATGATATTTAGCATTATGGTGAATACCATACATATAAGTGTGTAGCATAACATCATGACCTTAACTTTTGACCTGAAGGTCAAAATTAGAGATTTTTTTTTTTATAGGTTCATGTCTGAAACATAACTTTTTTATTCTTTAACAGCACCTCAAGATGATGAGAGAAATGTACCAAACAACTTTAACCTTTAAAGCCCTATTTGTTTTAAATAAGATGATGAGAGAAATGTACCAAACAACTTTAACCTTTAAAGCCCTATTTGTTTTTATATAAGATGATGAGAGAAATGTACCAAACAACTTTAACCTTTAAAGCCCTATTTGTTTGTATATAAGATGATGAGAGAAATGTACCAAACAACTTTAACCTTTAAAGCCCTATTTTGTTTGTATATAAGATGATGAGAGAAATGTACCAAACAACTTTAACCTTTAAAGCCCTATTTGTTTTTAAATAAGATGATGAGAGAAATGTACCAAACAACTTTAACCTTTAAAGCCCTATTTGTTTTTATATAAGATGATGAGAGAAATGTACCAAACAACTTTAACCTTTAAAGCCCTATTTGTTTTTATATAAGATGATGAGAGAAATGTACCAAACAACTTTAACCTTTAAAGCCCTATTTATATAAGATGATGAGAGAAATGTACCAAACAACTTTAACCTTTAAAGCCCTATTTTGTTTGTATATAAGATGATGAGAGAAATGTACCAAACAACTTTAACCTTTAAAGCCCTATTTTGTTTGTATATAAGATGATGAGAGAAATGTACCAAACAACTTTAACCTTTAAAGCCCTATTTTGTTTGTATATAAGATGATGAGAGAAATGTACCAAACAACTTTAACCTTTAAAGCCCTATTTTGTTTTATATTTCCCCAAAACATCCCTAAACCATATATATATTCTTAACTGCCTTGATCATACCTTTCTAGTGGTATTTAGGTCTCGCCCTTGGGAACATGCCTACTCTTTGAAAAACTCTGTTCAGATCCCAACCCCTAACCCTTCATATTCAAAAGTGTCATGACAAAACCTTTACAGGGTACCATAAGTTTTGTGTTTGGGGGATGTGCCCCAATCCCCTAGATCATTAATTGTTAAATATATCACAAACTGTTTCCCTTCCCACCCTTAAATCATATGTACCCTGAATTGCCATGACAAGACCTTTTAAAACCACCATAGATTTTGTTTCTGGGTTGGGGGACTGGGGCTCATGCTACAACCTCTGATATTATAAATGATTAAATATAAAGGAGGTTTATATTCATTTACCATGACAATACCTTTTCAGTGCTAGAATGTGTGTGTTGGGTCTTTCTTTACAGCAGGGCCTTCTATAGATGAAGGAGACATATTATTGTTACTTTGTCTGGGTATAGTATTTGTGTTTTCAGTTATTTAGGAGAATGGTTTACATTTTATCTAACAATTATTGTAACTGAGATCTGGAAAACTTCTATAGCATTTGTGTTATTTTTGGGAAAGGACTTACAGATTATCAATGGTTTTTCAAATGAGAGGGTGTTTCTTGTTTGCAATCTCATAGAAGGGCTACAGCAAAGAAACATCCTCCAGTTTGAAAGATCATTGATATTCAGTTTACCGCTTGTTTTCCTAGGCAACGTCAATGACCTAGGATTATGACGTCATCGTGTTTTCACTCTTCTCAACTGAGAAAATGTCAATGACGTAGGATTATGACATCATTGTGTTCTCACTCTCCTCAACTGAGGAAATGTCAATGACGTAGGATTATGACGTCATTGTGTTCTCACTCTCCTTGACTGAGAAAATGTCAACGATGTAGGATTATGATGTCATCCTGTTCTCACTCTCCTTGACCGAGAAAATGTCAATGACGTAGGATTATGATGACATCGTGTTTTCACTCTCCTCAACTGAGAACAATGACGTAGGATTATGATGACATCGTGTTTTCACTCTCCTCAACTGAGAACAATGACTTAGGATTATGAGGTCATTGTGTTTCACTTTCCTGGACTAAGAAAATGTCAATGAAGGGATTATGACGTCATTGTGTTTTCACTCCTGGACTGAGAAAATGTCAACGATGTAGGATTATGACGTCATCGTGTTCTTATTCTCCTCAACTGAGAAAACATCAATGACTTAGGATTATGATGACATCGTGTTCTCACTCTCCTCAACAGAGAAGTTTCAACGACGTAGGATTATGATGACATCGTGTTCTCACTCTCCTCGACTAAGAAAATGTCAACGACATAGGATTATGACGCCATAGTGTTCTCACTCTCCTTGACTGAGAACATGTCAATGATGTAGGATTATGAGGTCATTGTGTTTCACTTTCCTGGACTGAGAAAATGTCAATGACATAATTATGACGTCATTGTGTTCTCACTCTCCTCGACTTAGAACAATGATGTAGGATTATGATGTCATCTTGTTTTCGCTCTCAACTGAGAAAATTCCATATCAGGTGAGAAGCATGAAATGGATAATTATCACAAAAAAGCAAATTTAAGAAAAAAGCGATAATACATATTATCTAACAATTATCATAACTGTGGTCTGGATATCTAATATAGTATTTGTGTATCTCACAATTATCATAACTGTGGTCTGGATAACTAATATAGTATTTGTGTATCTCACATTTATTATAACTGTGGTCTGGATAACTAATGTAGTATTTGTGTATCTCACATTTATCATAACTGTGGTCTGATTAACTAATATAGTATTTGTGTATCTCACAATTATCATAACTGTGGTCTGGATAACTAATAAAGTATTTGTGTATCTCACAATTATCATAACTGTGGTCTGGATAACTAATATAGTATTTGTGTATCTCACAATTATCATAACTGTGGTCTGGATAACTAATATAGTATTTGTGTATCTCACAATTATCATAACTGTGGTCTGGATAACTAATATAGTATTTGTGTATCTCACAATTATCATAACTGTGGTCTGGATAACTAATATAGTATTTGTGTTATCAGTTAATAAAGAAATTATAATGAAAATAACATAATTATCATGACTTTGGTCAATAGTGAATAACTAATACAGAAAAACTAAGTTGTGTTAGGAGGATATTAAGTAACTACTATAATAAACTAGTAACTAAATACAATGTTCCTGCTAAACAAAAGTTGTTGAATTCGAGTCAAACATGGTTCTGAACTTTAGATTATTCTTGCATTGTATACTTCATGTAAATACAGTTTCTTCATTAAAGTAACAAGACATTTACTGACAGTATGATTACTGAAAAATACATGGATGTTTGGAAACAAAAGGAATTGAAATTTTAAACAGGAAAATTAAAATAACTCTGGAATGGGTTCTAGAAAATCTTTGGAAAAATAGTCAGAAGAAAACTAAAAATATTTCACTACTGAACATAAAGTAAGTATCTTACTAAATACACAAAATGATGATAATTATGAAAACAGTGAATAACTGCGTTAAAAAATCTGATCTCTAGGTAAAACATTCTAAGGATCTTCCAACATTCTGTAAATAGTTTTTCCAAGAGATCCACAAACATTCTATAAATAGTTTTTCAAGAGATCCACCAACATTCTATAAATAGTTTATTGTTTAGGGTCATGAAAGGAAATTTACTAACAAATATTTGTGTGTGCACACTCAATTATTTTCAATTTAAATGATAACAGTTTAAGTGTATGTACTTGATGGCACTGGCACCTCAATAACTGCTTATTCCACTGATCCCTGTTTAAGGCCCCAAAAGCTTTCAAAATTACACATCTTGTACTGTTTTATAAATTTTGTCAAGTTTAGCTGAAACAACAAACAAACAATCATGCTATTAATACTTACAAAGTAAAATAAGTTAATGGTTTGGTTGAAAGTTCTGTATACTAGGTGGTGCTCCTTGTGTAGGAGGAACTGCAAAACAAATCATTAAAGCAAGCGTAGTAACAGGGTCATAAACAAAGCAAGCAAACATAATACAGGAAAACAACTTTGTTATAGCAAAATCAAAGGATATAACTCTTATAGCAAAATCAAAGGATATAACTCTTATGTTAGAAAAATTGAAAACTAATAAAATTTACAAAATCTGTACAATAAATAATTATTTCATGATTTTGTAAATGTGGACTGTAAATGGGAAATATCCATGTTAAAATCTCTTTAACCTTAAAAGGGTTTTATATTGACTGAAAGATGATGAAAGCGGTATTGCTCTTCTTAGTAAACAGGGAAGAAACTTCAGGTGTAAATATATGTCAAAAGAAAGGAACCTTTAGATGCAACACAAAATTATGCAAACCAATGGTGTCCATACCGAGTAGCCAAACCATTTTAAAGAATAAAAGTTGTAAATTAATAGATATCATATTATTGTTGTGATTAAGAATTGTATCTTGGCAGTCATTCTGGTTTCACTGACCAAAGTTAAAAAAATTGTAAGAACATTTCCTCAATATTGACCTTAATAAATTTATTGATTCATCAGCATTCTTACTTATAAATATGTTTATAATCCAAAAAGCAATAATTATTTGGTAGCAACCTTTTTGTCCTTATCTTACTCACTGTGGGTCAATAATAGATGAGTTATGTAAAGTGAAGGACATCTCAACAAAAGAAGAAAACAGCTGCCACAGAAGCTCAAGATATGTTTGTCCATAAATCATTGAAAGAAAACAGCTGCCACAGAAGCTCATGATACGTTTGTCCATATATCACTGAAAGAAAACAGCTGCCACAGAAGCTCATGATACGTTTGTCCATAAATCATTGAAAGAAAACAGCTGCCACAGAAGCTCATGATACGTTTGTCCATATATCACTGAAAGAAAACAGCTGCCACAGAAACTCATGATACGTTTGTCCATAAATCATTGAAAGAAAACAGCTGCCACAGAAGCTCATGATACGTTTGTCCATAAATCATTGAAAGAAAACAGCTGCCACAGAAGCTCATGATACGTTTGTCCATATATCACTGAAAGAAAACAGCTGCCACAGAAGCTCATGATACGTTTGTCCATAAATCATTGAAAGAAAACAGCTGCCACAGAAGCTCATGATACGTTTGTCCATAAATCATTGAAAGAAAACAGCTGCCACAGAAGCTCGTGATACATTTGTCCATAAATCATTGAAAGAAAACAGCTGCCACAGAAGCTCATTGAAAGTAAACAGGACTCAAATTATCTTCAGACCGAAAATATATTGCAAAGTGTTAACAATACCAGACCCTAACTCAGGAATGACTAATGTGAAAATTGTCAAAATGAAAAGGAGCAGACATTTATTAGTAAGCCATTTTGAGTTACAAATAATAAAATGAAATAATATGGAATTTCCATAGGTGAAACAATTTTGACCTTAGACTGTCTAGTATTAAGATTTGTTTTCAATATTGTTGTCCCCAAAATTTCTGTACAAACATGGGTCTAGTATTTTATAATTCCTTTTAGGATTAATTATTGATTTTATAAAATTTATATGACATTGAAGACAAAAGATTGAAGAGTAACACAGGATCATATTTATTTGCTGTTGTTGGAGAATTTTTATTTTCTATGCTAATTCTTTAATAATTTTATTTAAGACGGTGCCATGTTTTTATCCTAATAATTTTTCGTTATTACTTGGTCGGAAAGTAGATGGGTGGTATAGTGTCTTAATGAGTCTTTATCTTTAAACAAGGAATTATTTGATTTTCTGGAATAATTTTATATTCTGGAAAATTGATTAGAAATGTATGATGAAAACTAACCCAACTAAATAGGGTTTGCCATGCACACATTGCTATGGTTAATTTTACTTTCACTGATATGAACTAACCCACCCCCCTTAGACATGTGCACATGGCTAATCCTATTCAGTTGGGTTAGTTTTCATCATACATTTCTTATCAATTTTCCAGAATTCAAAAGTAATCCAGATTCAAATAAATCCTTGTTTTTATGGTTTTCCAGATAAAGGCGTTCAAAAATGCAATTAAAAAATGAAGGTACTAATTACAAAAAATAATAGGATTTATTTTATTCTTTTCATGTTTACGGAAGAAATACATTTCCTAATAATGTAATGAGACATACAGTTACTACATATTGTTAAAAATGCAATAAATGGGAATAAATATGTATTTAATTTCTGTTGCATTTTGCTTATCAATACTGATTTTACAAGTGAAATAGACCCCACTTGAATTCTGTTATCTGTACAAATTTTGTTATGTTTTCTTTTAGAAAATTACATCTGCAAAACCATAATAATTCATCTTCATAATTTACAGTATAATCTTATATAGTGTAGATCAAAAGTTTCCAAGTAAATAGGTAGCTGAGGGACACTGAAAAATCAAGTTAATATTGAATAATACTGAAAGTGTCAAATCCCTTTATGTATTAGTCTCAGATGGCATTTGATAAAATCAGTTGGAGAATAATGAGACCTTAGTTTTTGACAAAGTCCAATAACTCTTGAACTAATCTGGAAATAATCAAAATGGAAATTTGAACCTAACATTGTGATAAAATTTGGTAAGGATTTGAATTATCAATTGTATACCTATTTTTTTTTTAATTCTGTCCGTCTGAACTGATGGTAAATAGCTTTAAGGTAAGATTTTGTTTTAATGAAGACTTATGTTAGAAAACTTTCAAAATTTAAATTAAACAAATTGAACAAAAAGTCAACAACAAAAAATCAATAAACATTAAAAATGTATATAAAAAAAACTAACTGTTGAACTTACCATGCAAATTCTACTCACTTTTTTCATTTAACACATAAACCCTATAAACTATAACAGACAAGGGAGGCAAACATAAAAAAGGCTATGACAATAATTAAAGGAGATAAATCTGTTACAATAAAGAAATGATTAACTAAGTTACTATTTAGCCTATCTACTAATATGGGATGATAACCCTTATTATAGTATGATATAACAACAGGGAGATAGTTTATATAACAAGGGGTGATAACCCTTATTATAGTATGATATAACAACAGGAGATATATAACAAGGGTGATAACCCTTATTATAGTATGATATAACAACAGGGAGATAGTTTATATAACAAGGGTGATAACCCTTATTATAGTATGACATAACAACAGGGAGATAGTTTATATAATAAGGGTGATAAACCTAATTATAGTACAATGTATGAGATATTGAGTTTGATAACCAAAACAAAATTCAAAGTTGAGCTGTAAATTCTTATGATATGACTGTGTATACCATGTGTCTAATCAATTGATTCAGACAACAGAAAAGTGCAGAAAATCATGATTTCAAATAATTTAGGAATTGTTGAACGGGACTAAGTGTGACAGACAAATGGATGGAGTGCCCAAACCTATAGTTCCTTTGGCTAAGTTATAAGGGACTAAGTGTGACAGACAAATGGATGGAGTGCACAAACCTATAGTTCCCATTGGCTAAGTTATAAGGGACTAAGTGTGACAGACAAATGAATGGAGTTCACAAACCTATAATTCCTTTGGCTAAGTTATAAGCGGACTAAGTGTGACAAATGAATATCACACGCCTATAGTCCCCTAGGGCTTTGTTATAAGGGGCTTAGTGAGAGACAGATGGTCTAAATGCACAAACCTATAATCCCCATTTGCTTTGATGTAAGGGGACTACATGAGACAGACAAATGGATGGAGTGCACACATATATGGCCTCCTTTGGCTTTGTAGTAAGGGGACTAAGTGTGACAGATAAATGGATGGAGTGCACAAACCTATAGTCCCCATAGTCTTTGTTATAAATGGACTAAGTGTAACAAAAGGAAGTCAGAGTGCACAAACCTATAGTCACCATAGGCTTTGTTATAAGTGGACTAAGTGTAACAAAATATGTCAGAGTGCACAAATCTATAGTTGCATTTGGCTTTGTTATAAGGAAACTAAGTGTCACAGAAAGATGGACAGTGCACAAACCTAGTCCCCTATGGCTTTGTTATAAGAGGGCTAAACTAAGTTGTGTTAGGAAGGATATTAAGTAACTACTATAATAAACTAGCAACTAAATACAATGTTCCTGCTAAACAAAAGTTGTTGAAATCGAGTCAAACATGGTTCTGAACTTTAGATTATTCTTGCATTGTATACTTCATGTAAATACAGTTTCTTCATTAAAGTAACAAGACATTTACTGACAGTATGATTACTGAAAAATACATGGATGTTTGGAAACAAAAGGAATTGAAATTTTAAACAGGAAAATTAAAATAATTCTGGAATGGGTTCTAGAAAAATCTTTGGAAAAATAGTCAGAAGAAAACTAAAAAATATTTCACTACTGAACATAAAGTAAGTATCTTACTAAATACACAAAATGATGATAATTATGAAAACAGTGAATAACTGCGTAAAAATCTGATCTCTAGGTAAAACATTCTAAGGGATCTACCAACATTCTGTAAATAGTTTTTCCAAGAGATCCACAAACATTCTATAAATAGTTTTTTCAAGAGATCCACCAACATTCTATAAATAGTTTATTGTTTAGGGTCATGAAAGGAAATTCTACTAACAAATTACTTGTGTGTGCACACTCAATTATTTTCAATTTAAATGATAACAGTTTAAGTGTATGTACTTGATGGCACTGGCACCTCAATAACTGCTTATTCCATTGATCCCTGTTTAAGGCCCCAAAAAGCTTTCAAAATTACACATCTTGTACTGTTTTATAAATTTTGTCAAGTTTAGCTGAAACAACAAACAAACAATCATGCTATTAATACTTACAAAGTAAAATAAGTTAATGGTTTGGTTGAAAGTTCTGTATACTAGGTGGTGCTCCTTGTGTAGGAGGAACTGCAAAACAAATCATTAAAGCAAGCGTAGTAACAGGGTCATAAACAAAGCAAGCAAACATAATACAGGGAAAACAACTTTGTTATAGCAAAATCAAAGGGATATAACTCTTATAGCAAAATCAAAGGGATATAACTCTTATGTTAGAAAAATTGGAAAACTAATCAAAATTTACAAAATCTGTACAATAAATAATTATTTCATGATTTTGTAAATGTGGACTGTAAATGGGGAAATATCCATGTTAAAATCTCTTTAACCTTAAAAAGGGTTTTATATTGACTGAAAGATGATGAAAGCGGGTATTGCTCTTCTTAGTAAACAGGGAAGAAACTTCAGGTGTAAAAATATGTCAAAAGAAAGGAACCTTTAGATGCAACACAAAATTATGCAAACTAATGGTGTCCATACCGAGTAGCCAAACCATTTTAAAGAATTAAAGTTGTAAATTAATAGATATCATATTATTGTTGTGATTAAGAATTGTATCTTGGCAGTCATTCTGGTTTCACTGACCAAAGTTAAAAAAATTGTAAGAACATTTCCTCAATATTGACCTTAATAAATTCATTGATTCATCAGCATTCTTACTTATAAATATGTTTATAATCCAAAAAGCAATAATTATTTGGTAGCAACCTTTTTGTCCTTATCTTACTCACTGTGGGTCAATAATAGATGAGTTATGTAAAGTGAAGGACATCTCAACAAAAGAAGAAAACAGCTGCCACAGAAGCTCAAGATATGTTTGTCCATAAATCATTGAAAGAAAACAGCTGCCACAGAAGCTCATGATACGTTTGTCCATATATCACTGAAAGAAAACAGCTGTCACAGAAGCTCATGATACGTTTGTCCATAAATCATTGAAAGAAAACAGCTGCCACAGAAGCTCATGATACGTCTGTCCATATATCACTGAAAGAAAACAGCTGCCACAGAAGCTCATGATACGTTTGTCCATAAATCATTGAAAGAAAACAGCTGCCACAGAAGCTCATGATACGTTTGTCCATAAATCATTGAAAGAAAACAGCTGCCACAGAAGCTCGTGATACATTTGTCTATAAATCATTGAAAGAAAACAGCTGCCACAGAAGCTCATTGAAAGTAAACAGGACTCAAATTATCTTCAGACCGAAAATATATTGCAAAGTGTTAACAATACCAGACCCTAACTCAGGAATGACTAATGTGAAAATTGTCAAAATGAAAAGGGAGCAGACATTTATTAGTAAGCCATTTTGAGTTACAAATAATAAAATGAAATAATATGGGAATTTCCCATAGGTGAAACAATTTTGACCTTAGACTGTCTAGTATTAAGATTTTTTTTCAATATTGTTGTCCCCCAAAATTTCTGTACAAACATGGGTCTAGTATTTTTATAATTCCTTTTAGGATTAATTATTGATTTTTATAAAATTTATATGACATTGAAGACAAAAGACTGAAGAGTAACACAGGATCATATTTATTTGCTGTTGTTGGAGAATTTTTATTTTCTATGCTAATTCTTTAATAATTTTATTTAAGACGGTGCCATGTTTTTTCCTAATAATTTTTCTTTATTACTTGGTCGGAAAGTAGATGGGTGGTATAGTGTCTTAATGAGTCTTTATCTTTAAACAAGGAATTATTTGATTTTCTGGAATAATTTTATATTCTGGAAAATTGATTAGAAATGTATGATGAAAACTAACCCAACTAAATAGGGTTAGCCATGCACACATTGCTATGGTTAATTTTACTTTCACTGATATGAACTAACCCACCCCCCTTAGACACACATGTGCACATGGCTAATCCTATTCAGTTGGGTTAGTTTTCATCATACATTTCTTATCAATTTTCCAGAATTCAAAAGTAATCCAGATTCAAATGAATCCTTGTTTTTATGGTTTTCCAGATAAAGGCTTCAAAAATGCAATTCAAAAATGAAGGTACTAATTACAAAAAAATAATAGGATTTATTTTATTCTTTTCATGTTTATGGGAAGAAATACATTTCCTAATAATGTAATGAGACATACAATTACTACATATTGTTAAAAATGCAATAAATGGGGAATAAATATGTATTTAATTTCTGTTGCATTTTGCTTATCAATACTGATTTTACAAGTGAAATAGACCCCACTTGAATTCTGTACAGATTTTGTTATCTTTTCTTTTAGAAAATTACATCTGCAAAACCATAATAATTCATCTTCATAATTTACAGTATAATCTTATATAGTGTAGATCAAAAGTTTCCAAGTAAATAGGTAGCTAAGGGACACTGAAAAATCAAGTTAATAATGAATAATACTGAAAGTGTCAAATCCCTTTATGTATTAGTCCCAGATGGCATTTGATAAAATCAGTTGGAGAATAATGAGACCTTAGTTTTTGACAAAGTCCAATAACTCTTGAACTAATCTGGAAATAATCAAAATGGAAATTTGAACCTAACATTGTGATAAAATTTGGTAAGGATTTGAATTATCAGTTGTATACCTATTTTTGTTTTAATTCTGTCCGTCTGAACTGATGGTAAATAGCTTTTAGGTAAGATTTTGTTTTAATGAAGACTTATGTTAGAAAACTTTCAAAATCTAAATTAAACAAATTGAACAAAAAGTCAACAACAAAAAATCAATAAACATTAAAAATGTATATAAAAAAAACTAACTGTTGAACTTACCATGCAAATTCTACTCACTTTTTTCATTTAACACATAAACCCTATAAACTATAACAGACAAGGAGGCAAGCGTAAAAAGGCTATGACAATAATTAAAGGAGATAAATCTGTTACAATAAAGAAATGATTAACTAAGTTACTATTTAGCCTATCTACTAATATGGGATGATAACCCTTATTATAGTATGATATAACAACAGGGAGATAGTTTATATAACAAGGGGTGATAACCCTTATTATAGTATGATATAACAACAGGGAGATAGTTTATATAACAAGGGGTGATAACCCTTATTATAGTATGATATAACAACAGGGAGATAGTTTATATAATAAGGGGTGATAAACCTAATTATAGTACAATGTATGAGATATTGAGTTTGATAACCAAAACAAAATTCAAAGTTGAGCTGTAAATTCTTATGATATGACTGTGTATACCATGTGTATAATCAATTGATTCAGACAACAGAAAAAGTGCAGAAAAATCACGATTTCAAATAATTGAGGAATTGTTGAAAGGGGACTAAGTGTGACAGACAAATGGATGGAGTGCCCAAACCTATAGTTCCCTTTGGCTAAGTTATAAGGGGACTAAGTGTGACAGACAAATGGATGGAGTGCCCAAACCTATAGTTCCCATTGGCTAAGTTATAAGGGGACTAAGTGTGACAGACAAATGGATGGAGTTCACAAACCTATAATTCCCTTTGGCTAAGTTATAAGCGGACTAAGTGCGACAAATGAATGGATATCACACGCCTATAGTCCCCTAGGGCTTTGTTATAAGGGGGCTTAGTGTGAGAGACAGATGGTCTAAATGCACAAGCCTATAATCCCCATTTGCTTTGATGTAAGGGGACTACATGAGACAGACAAATAGATGGAGTGCACACATATATGGCCTCCTTTGGCTTTGTTGTAAGGGGACTAAGTGTGACAGATAAATGGATGGAGTGCACAAACCTATAGTCCCCATAGTCTTTGTTATAAGTGGACTAAGTGTAACAAAAGGAAGTCAGAGTGCACAAACCTATAGTCTCCATAGGCTTTGTTATAAGTGGACTAAGTGTAACAAAAATATGTCAGAGTGCACAAATCTATAGTTGCATTTGGCTTTGTTACAAGGAAACTAAGTGTCACAGAAAGATGGACAGAGTGCACAAACCTAGTCCCCTATGGCTTTGTTATAAGAGGGCTTATTGTGAAAGACAGATGGTCAGAGTGCACAAACCTATAGTCCCTTCGCTTTGTTGTCAGGGGACTAATTAAGGTATTCAACTATGTCTTCAATAACAATCTGAACCCTTTGCAATCTGGACATTAAATCTATGACATCAACATATGTTAGGTTTGACATCTCATGCTGATGCTTACATTGATATGTATAGTATGTCATGCAATGCATGCCAATAAACAGATAACATGCATCAATAATGTCATAATATAATAAGGGTATGGCTGTTTTGACTAAAAATTATAACATTCTGGATTCACTGAACCTATTAACAGCAAGTTAAAGTAGAGAACTTTAATATGTCAGATCTGTATCATACAACTGTTTAGTTTTAGGCAATGATTTTTTATTTATCAAATTACAGTTTGGGTAACAAAAGTGTATAGATTGCTAGGAACTGGTGTTTTTCTTTGCCAGGAGTATATCAAGCACAGATTTTCTTTGTACTTGAGGTAATGAATATCAAGCACTAATTCATCTTTTGGGTTTATGTGGATAAAAAGACAGGGGGCTTTCGTTTAGGTCAAAGAATTTGTTCCCATCATGATTCAAAACCTTATTCATTTTTAGAACAACCCAAAAACATTTTTATTCAAATTTTAGTGTTGAATTTTATAATTTTTATCAAAATAAATATTTGTGATAACTCCTTCCAGAAAAGAAAACGAATGTTTAGAACCATATTGTGCATGTCTGTTTGAGATCCATTTCATAAGACCAATGATTTCCATAGAAATCATTGATGGAACCCATTATAAATACATTTTGTTTATTATTCCTGGAGTAGATGATAATTTTCTTTTAATATTTGGGAATTATTCACTTTGTTTTTATGTTAAAATGATTAACTTCATAATTTTGATGAAAAATCCATTTTAATTGAATTTTTTCATCAAAATGATGATTTTATTTTCATCTATCAACAAACTTTTTAAATTGTAGTGGCATGTTCGGTCAACTGATAAGTTGTATGGCTGATTACAGGTAAAACAGTAATTTCTATTTGACAGTTGCGTGTACTCTTGGGTGTGGAATACCTTAATTTTATGGGGAACATCCTGTCCATGTGTAATACTTAATATATATATTCCAACAGATGACATTACACAAATTTTCTTCTGTTAAATGAATGATTTGTATATCATCAAAATTTGCTATTTATATAAACCACATTTTGGTATAATAATTATTTACCATATCAACATTGAATATTATGAATGTAGAATAAAATATGTCTACAGTATGATTGGTTTTAATCATTTAATTTATAAGATTTAGGAATCAAAATTTGTAATTATTTAAAACCCACATTCAAATTGTTTTATATCAACACACCCTCATTTGAATTATTTTATACTTTAGATTTCATAGTCATATTTGCATTTGTAAAAATATTTATATACCCAAATTTTCAATTATTTTACATGCCCAACTTTTATTTTTGTTGTAAGAAGTGTAACTTGGAACAACAGTATATCATATAAAGAGAAATAAAGATTAAAGTTATATCATGAATATTGGTCATGATTTGTAAAACTCAGAACTGTCAAGTAAATTTAAGACACAATTCAAAATGTTCAGAATGTCAAGCCATACTGATTAAAAATAAGAATGTCGAAATATCAAGACAGTATTCAAATGTCAAGAATATGTCGAGTAAATTTCATACAAATTTAATATAAATGAGAATTTGTCAAGAAAAATTAAGACATGAGTCATACTTTTGGAGAATGTCCAGTTAAAGTTCATGCAAATCAAGACAAAAACTGGTCTTTTCAGACTTTTAGACTTTTGTAGTGCTGGATTCACTGAACCTATTAACAGCAAGTTAAAGTAGAGAACTTTAATATGTCAGATCTGTATCTTACAACTGTTTAGTTTTAGGCAATGATTTTTATTTATCAAATTACAGTTTGGGTAACAAAAGTGTATAGATTGCTAGGAACTGGTGTTTTTCTTTGCAGGAGTATATCAAGCACAGATTTTCTCTGTACTTGAGGTAATGATTATCAAGCACTAATTTGGTGTTTTCTACAAAATTTATGATTATCAAGCATGAATTTTCTCTCTCGATTAAAAGGCTATGATAACCAAGCATTTTTTTTAAATCTCGGATGTGCTCATGCCCATGTCCCAACCAAACAACTTTATGATTCCTGATTTTAATTCCAGCACAAATGTGTTCCTCCCAATCCACTAGCATTGCAGAATAAATTGTGGGCTATTTCTTTGCTCTGTAGGATAAACTACAGATATTTTACTGGAGTATACTCCCTGTGTCCTCTCTTCATAGCTACTTACCTTGGGGGTATATTGGAGTATGCCTCTCATATGCTGCCTACCATTTACTTACCTTGTGGGATAAACTGTGGATGTGTTCCTGGCTGTGTGTTCTGTAAAGTTGGAACTCCTGCTTGATGTACCAATGGGGTTTGTCCTAAAATAAAAGTGGCAAAATGATGACTATCAATCTTCATGATCTTCTCAGTTTATCTGAGTTCATGTCCTTGACCTCTCAGAAACACACTTTTCTATCACAAAATTGTGTCAAACATTTTACAAGCTGGAATGTTTAATTTCTTTTATAAAATAACAGTACAGAACGATTTGACATTTCACTGTAAAACTGCATTTACGACCATCAAAATCGCCAATGGATGGCGGCAACTTGGGTTAGGGTTACTGAAAGTAAAACTGACATTTGCAACCGTAAAATCCCAATCGACAGTGGCGACTCTTTAACTAGAGTATTGATATTTTCACAAAAGAAATTGAATATTTCAGCTTGTAAAAATTTATAAATTTAAGATTAAATTAAAGAACCTTAGTGAGCGACTCACATACCCCACGTCCCCACATTGTCACTGGAGAAATAAAATAACAGTAAGAAAAACTAATGAAGAAAAATGACTATTCTCAAGAGCCTGTGTTTCGCTCACCTGACAATTCTAATCTTTGGTTGTTAGAAATCATGCAAATGATAGATTTAAAAATCATAACAGAGTACCCAAATAATGATTGAGGCCAAATTTGGTTTAATATTGGTCCTGTTATTTAAAGTTAAAATATCCTGGTGGCCATCTTGAGACTAGTAAATTGTGCAACATAAGAATAGTCAACGACTCTGAAAAAGATCAGTATTCCTCATAAGGAACATTCATGCCTATGTTTGAAAGTTTCAATTCCATTCAGTCGTGTTTCAAGATAGAAGACATTTGTATGTATTTCGCCATAAGGTCCTATGTGTAAACTAAGTCCCGCTGTCGGCCAATCTTGGAAATGAATGGACCTTGACTTTGCAAAGTAGCAACACTTGGTACAGCACCTCATAAGGAACATTCAATGCCTATGATTTGGTTTCATTCCATTCAGTGGTTCTCTAAAAGTAAGACATTTGTATGTATTTCCCATAAAAGGTCCTATGTTAAACTTAAGTCCCTTCGTCTGTCGGCCATCTTGGATGATGGACCAACTGCAAAGTAACAACACTTGGTCATTTGCACCTCATAAGGAACATTCATGCCATGTTTGGTTTCATTCCATTCAGTAGGTTCTCAAAAGAAGACTATTTGAATATGATATTTCCCATAAGGTCCTATGTGGTAAACTAAGTCCCTGCTGGCGCCATCTTGGATGATGGATCAGCTGCAAATGAAACAACACTTGGTCAACACCTCATAAGTGAACATATCATGCCATGTTTGGTTCCATTCCAATTCAGTGGTTCTCAAAAGAAGACATTAGTATGTATTTCCCATAGGGTACTTTCTATGTGTAAACTAATTTGGTCCCCTAGGCGGTCATCTTGGATGATGATATAACAACAGGAGATAGTTTATATAATAAGGGTGATAAACCTAATTATAGTACAATGTATGAGATATTGAGTTTGATAACCAAAACAAAATTCAAAGTTGAGCTGTAAATTCTTATGATATGACCCCCCCCCCCCCCCCCCCCCCCCCCCCCCCCCCTTTTTTTTTTTTTTTTTTTTTTTTTTTTTTTTTTTTTTTTTTTTTTTTTTTTTTTTTTCACAAACCTATAATTCCTTTGGCTAAGTTATAAGCGGACTAAGTCGACAAATGAATGGATATCACACGCTATAGTCCCTAGGGCTTTGTTATAAGGGGGCTTAGTGTGAGAGACAGATGGTCTAAATGCACAAGCCTATAATCCCCATTTGCTTTGATGTAAGGGGACTACATGAGACAGACAAATAGATGGAGTGCACACATATATGGCCTCCTTTGGCTTTGTTGTAAGGGGACTAAGTGTGACAGATAAATGGATGGAGTGCACAAACCTATAGTCCCCATAGTCTTTGTTATAAGTGGACTAAGTGTAACAAAAGGAAGTCAGAGTGCACAAACCTATAGTCTCCATAGGCTTTGTTATAAGTGGACTAAGTGTAACAAAAATATGTCAGAGTGCACAAATCTATAGTTGCATTTGGCTTTGTTACAAGGAAACTAAGTGTCACAGAAAGATGGACAGAGTGCACAAACCTAGTCCCCTATGGCTTTGTTATAAGAGGGCTTATTGTGAAAGACAGATGGTCAGAGTGCACAAACCTATAGTCCCCTTCGGCTTTGTTGTCAGGGGACTAATTAAGGTATTCAACTATGTCTTCAATAACAATCTGAACCCTTTGCAATCTGGACATTAAATCTATGACATCAACATATGTTAGGTTTGACATCTCATGCTGATGCTTACATTGATATAGTATGTCATGCAATGCATGCCAATAAACAGATAACATGCATCAATAATGTCATAATATAATAAGGGTATGGCTGTTTTGACTAAAAATTATAACATTCTGGATTCACTGAACCTATTAACAGCAAGTTAAAGTAGAGAACTTTAATATGTCAGATCTGTATCATACAACTGTTTAGTTTTAGGCAATGATTTTTTATTTATCAAATTACAGTTTGGGTAACAAAAGTGTATAGATTGCTAGGAACTGGTGTTTTTTCTTTGCCAGGAGTATATCAAGCACAGATTTTCTTTGTACTTGAGGTAATGAATATCAAGCACTAATTTAGTGTTTTCTACAAAAATTTATGATTATCAAGCATTAATTTTCTCTCTCGATTTAAAAGGCTATGATAATCACACATTTTTTTTTTAAATCTCGGATGTGCTCATGCCCATGTCCCAACCAAACAACTTTATGATTCCTGATTTTAATTCCTGCACAAATGTGTTCCTCCCAATCCACTAGCATTGCAGAATAAATTGTGGGCTATTTCTTTGCTCTGTAGGATAAACTACAGATATTTTACTGGAGTATACTCCCCTGTGTCCTCTCTTCATAGCTACTTACCTTGTGGGGTATATTGGAGTATGCCCCCATATATGCTGCCTACCATTTACTTACCTTGTGGGATAAACTGTGGATGTGTTCCTGGCTGTGTGTTCTGTAAAGTTGGAACTCCTGCTTGATGTACCATTGGGGTTTGTCCTAAAATAAAAAGTGGCAAAATGATGACTATCAATCTTCATGATCTTCTCAGTTTATCTGAAATCATGTCCTTGACCTCTCAGAAACACACTTTTCTATCACAAAATTGTGTCAAACATTTTTACAAGCTGGAATGTTTAATTTCTTTTTATAAAAATAACAGTACAGAACAATTTGACTTTCACTGTAAAACTGCATTTACGACCATCAAAATCGCCAATGGATGGCGGCAACTTGGGTTAGGGTTACTGAAAGTAAAACTGACATTTGCAACCGTAAAATCCCAATCGACAGTGGCGACTCTTTAACTAGAGTATTGATATTTTTCACAAAAGAAATTGAATATTTCAGCTTGTAAAAATTTATAAATTTAAGATTAAATTAAAGAACCTTAGTGAGCGCACTCACATACCCCACGTCCCCACATTGTCACTGGAGAAATAAAATAACAGTAAGACAAAATAAATTGTATAAGAAAAAAAAATTGAATCATAATTTCCTGTCAATATGCACATCTACGTAGTATTTCCTTATTATCTACAAAGTTTCATGAAATTCTGTTGTGTGTGGTATCAGAGGAGTTGCAATGACAAACTATTGCAGTAGTATTTTGAAGCAAATAAGTTCAAAGGGGTGTAACTCCTAGAAAAAGAATTGAATCGTAATCTCCTGTCGATATGCACATCTACATAGTATGTCCTTATTATCTGAAAAGGTTTCATGAAATATTGTTGTGTAGTTTCAGAGGAGTTGAGATGACAAACTGTTGCAGTAGTACATTAAAGCAAATAAGTTCAAAGGGGTGTAACTCCTAGAAAAAAAAAATGAATCGTAATTTCCTGTCGATAAGCACAACTACATAGTATGTCCTTATTATCTGAAAAGGTTTCGTGAAATTCTGTTGTGTGGTTTCAGAGGAGTTGCGATGACAAGAAACAGGACTGACGGACAGACAGATGGACGGGTCAAAAACATTATACCCTTCACAAAATAATTGCGTGGGGTAAAATAAAATTCAGTGAAACTTTATGAATTTTGACACATAAACATCATAGCATAACATGACCTTATACAAATGAAAACTTTCAAACTATATCCCCTTAATGAATGCTTTTAGTAATTTTCATTGGGTGTAAAAGTGTTGAAGAGCACATTTTGTATTTCCGCTGGTCATTCTAAAAATCTGTGCGCACTGATCAGACACTATTACAACCCTTGTCTTCTCATAGATTACCTGTTGTTCATCTTATGTTTGTGAAGAAGCACATGTCATCACGAATGTAACATTTCATGGTCTTGATATGAAGGTTAATTTTGAATGATTTTCAAAAGCTAAAAATTTAAAATTAGGAAAACTAAATCGGATTTTAGTTATTGATAATATTAAAATTAAGTTTCCAGACTTTTTGAACTATTTGGCATATTTTTTTAAATGCTTTATTTTTCTTAAAATCCGTTTAGTTTTTAACAAAGCATTCCCGGTGCCGGGAACTTCTAATTGTTTTTAAAGCTAAAGTCCGAGGCCATCTTGGATGATGGATCTACAAAGTAACAACACTTGGTCAGCACTCATAAGGAACATTCATGCCATGTTTGGTTTCATTCCATTCAGTGGTTCTCTAGAAGAAGTTCAAAATTAAAAGTTGACACACAAGACACGAGCCATGTGATGAGAAAGCTCACTTGGCCCTATGGGCAGGTGAGCTAAAATTTATAAGAAAAATTGAGTCATAATTTCCTGTCGATATGCACATCAAGTATTTCCTTATTATCTACAAAGTTTCATGAAATTCTTGTGGGTATCAGAGGAGTTGTGATGACAAACTGTTGCAGTAGTATTTTGAAAGCAAATAAGTTCAAAGTTAACTCCTAGAAAATAATTGAATATAATCCTACGATATGCACATCTACAAGTATGTCCTTATTATCTGAAAAGGTTTCATGAAATATGTTAGTTTCAGAGGAGTTGAGACAAGAAACAGGACTGACGGACAGACAGACGGACAACAGACAGATGGAATGGTCAAAACATTATACCCTTAAAAATAGGGTATAATAAAATTCAGAAAATTTATGAATTTTGACACATAAACATCATAGCATAACATGACCTTATACAAATGAAAACTTTCAAACTATATCCCTTAATGAATGCTTCTTTAGTAATTTTATTGGGGTGTAAAAGTGTTGACCGAAGCACATTTTGTATTTCCGTGCTTCATTCTAAAAATGTGCACGATCAACACTTTTACAACCCTATCAAATTACTAAAAGAAGCATTAATTCTTATAATTACATTTTATGCTAAGACCATGAAAAATACAGTCAATATGAGAAGTGTTAAACAAAGAAATATCTTTTATGTATGGAAAGGTAATTAATACAGTCAATATGAGAAATGTTAAACAAAGAAATATCTTTATATATGGAAAGGTAATTAATACAGTCAATAGAAATGTTAAACAAAGAAATATCTTTTATGTATGGAAAGGTAATTAATACAGTCAATATGAGAAGTGTTAAACAAAGAAATATCTTTTATGTATGGAAAGGTAATTAATACAGTCAATATGAGAAATGTTAAACAAAGAAATATCTTTTATGCATGGAAAGGTAATTAATACAGTCAATATGAGAAATGTTAAACAAAGAAATATCTTTTATGTATGGAAAGGTAATTAATAGTCAATATGAGAAATGTTAAACAAAGAAATATCTTTTATGTATGGAAAGGTAATTAATTGGTTATTCCCTTATTATCATTGTACATGTTGTAACGAGATTTATTTGAAAGGGAGACAATGCATCAGTTCTAAAGCTGAAACAGCCGTTTATTTTTATAGAAAGATAACTGACCCATGTGACTTGAACTACTGATTGTTATGTTTGTTTGTCAGGGAATATATTGACCCACTTTTTTTTTAATCCCTTCAACCAGAGAAAAGGACAGGGCCATGTTTGTTGACAAATAGGCACCAAATGTATTACTAGGAAATAACCATGTAAGAAACATTTCTGCCGAAGTTCACATTGTGAAATGCAGCTTTGTCTTTGTTAAAAAGGGGAACACAAGTAAACTATGTGATAAGGCTGGAATTGTTGACTGTTTACAAAGAGGGACAACTAACCTATGTGATGAGGTTGTAACTGTTGATTGTTTACAAAGGGAGACGAACTAACATATGTGATGAGGTTGAAACTGTTGATTGTTTACAAAGGGAGACAACTAACATATGTGATGAGGTTGGAACTGTTGATTGTTTATAAAGTAAGACAACTAACCTATGTGATGAGGATTGAACTGTTGACTGTTTACAAGGAGAGGCAACTAACCTGTGAGATGAGGCTTGAACTGTTGACTGTTTACAAGGAGAGGCAACTAACCTATGTGATGAGGCTTGAACTGTTGACTGTTTACAAAGGGAGACAACTAGCATATTTGATGAGGTTGGAACTGTTGACTGTTTGCAAGGGAAGAAAACTAAACTATATGAGGTTGGAACTGTTGATTATTTACAAGGGGAGATAATTAACCTGTGTGATGAGGTTGGAACTGTTGTTTACAAGGGTAGATAACTAACCTATGAGATGCTGGAACTGTTAATTATTTACAAGGGGAAATAACTAACATATGCGATGAGGTTGAAACTGTTGATTGTTAACAATGAGAGATAAGTAACATATATGATGAGGCTGTAACTGTTGTTTACAAGGGGAGATAACTAACCTAATTTCTGTGTCATTTGGTCTCTTGTGGAGAGATGTCTCATTGGAAATCATACCACATCTTTTTTTTTATAAGTGATGACGATGGATCTGTTGACTGTTTACAAGGGGAGGCAACTAACATATGTGATGAGGATTGAACTGTTGACTTTTTACAAAGGGAGACAACTAACCTAAATGATGAGCCGGGAACTGTTGATTCTGTTGATTGTGTTGATTATGCGGATGTGGCATCATCACAAACTGTGGTTGCATATGTGAGTGTATGGAGTGTGGCACTGACGTGGGTGGGTGTGTCTGTGACATCACTTGGTTATTTGCTCCTTGCATTTGTAACGGGAACTGATACTGAACAGCAGGCATGTGTACTGTCTGTGGTGATGCTGGATTATGTGGACTTGGCTGTAACGGCGGATGACCCTATAATCAGAATAGAAATAGCTAAAAATTGGTCTGTTTTGAGATTTTTTAAGACCTTAATGAAGATGGTTAATAATATAAACTTGGCTTTAATGCAAATAACTCTATAAGGAAGAACAGTTAAGGGTGCATAATGTTGGTATCTAAGTTGCTTCTACTACAAGATTGCAAGGAATTATTATTCTACTATTGTAAGAAGCATAATGAAACATTTTACTATATTAATCTACCCACAAGATTAATTGCTTGTTCTTGTTGTGTATGAAGTATTTGCCACTGAACATTAAGTAAATAACAATTTATGACTAAGGTAAAATAAGTTACTATACAAGACAGAGCAATATTTATAAAAGCATCCACCATTGAGGCACAATCTTTGTAAATTTCTGAAAGGAAAAATTCCATACAATTCAGAATAACATGTTATCCATACTGAACACTATTCAAATTTCTAATCTGTTGATAGTGTACCTGTATCGACATCTGTTGATAAGGGTTATGTGGTTGAGGTGTTGACGTCGGCGGATGTGACTGAGATGACGTTACAACATGTTGAACAGGACTAGGTGCTGGGTGATTCTGTTGATTCTGTTGGCCCGGGTGTGGTCCTATGTGTGCAGGCTGTGGGTTATGGTACGGTTGATGTTGTATATGTGCTGGCATTGGCCCATGTTGTCCCACAGCTGAAATAGATTAGGAGAGTAGATATTATTGTAGAGATAGGCCAATTCATGTTTATCTATTAATCATGTTTGCGGTAAAAAAAAAATGAAGAAAAAATGTAATGGGTTCCAAGGAATCCTATGTCTCCACTTTGATTCCTGCTGTCAAAAATGAAAATTGATAAAACAATATTTTCAAAATTTCCTCTAGAAATTATCTCTTTAATGATCATACAAAAACTTCTGTCAAAGTTTCATAAAATCATAAGAATATTTGACAGAGAAATTGATGTCTGAAAAACTTTTAACCTTAGACCATGTAGACTGTATCTTAAAGGTAACTGCAAAAAAAAAAACTAAAGTTTAGTTTTCATAAAAAAAAATTTGTATTTTTATTTTGCTCTTGACACTGTCTTTTGATTATTAAAAAAAAGCTTTTATCCATGTTTCATAAAAATCCATGAAGTTTTAACAAAGTTATTGATGTCTAAAAAAAACTTAAACCAAAGACTGAGCTGAAATGTTGATGGTTCTGTGACAGAATGCAGTAATGCTATGTCTAACTTCCGAAATAAAAAGGCACACCAGTCAAAATATGCAAAAGGCAGAACTGAACATTAACTTAAGGTAATGTATCCATGGTTACATAAGAAAGTGATAGCTAAAGAGACATTCTCATGAAGACAGAATCACAAGATAAAAGATCAGAAGTGTTAGGAGTGATTTACAATCTGTTTCCACAGCAAATGGTGAGTGTGTTATGTGGGTAGAAAGATTACAGGAGCCCTGAATCTTGATCCTGCGCCTAATAAAGTTTATTATACGTCACGTTAAAATGCCAGATTTTGATTGGCTAATACAAGGGAAATTATTTACTCTATCCCATGGCTCAGCAGGAGACAATTTTTTGAATGTCGCCCTCTCATGCAGACCAATAAAAAATCAATGATTGAAAGGAATTTATATCAATTATTTAAAAGACAATGCTCAAGTTCTACCTTTTGGCCTCAGAAATTTTTCATAGACTGTCAAAATAAAAAATACATCTTGCTTCACTTTTGTTGTTTTTTTAATAACTGTTACGTTGTTATGTATATGACGTCAATAAATAACTTTTAATTAAAAATTTTAAAGACATTAATGACAGAACATATAATAAATCAAATAACACATCTATGTGATTGAGCAGACGCTTCGCCTCGGTTAATAATGTTTTCTTATGGAAACACTCTGCTCTACCACCCTCTCAGCTATGTGTTATTTATATTTAATACCTAAGTACCATGAGAATTTTTTTCAAGCATTGGCATACCACAAAATGAAACCAACAAGTACCAAGAGACAAGTTGTGTCAATGTTGACCCTCATGATCTTAGGATAAGGATCATAGGAATGTTATATCTGTATCAGGTTTATAAAACCTTTACTGGCTGAGATTATTGTCAATTTAAGGTTTGAAGGGGGTCAAGGCTAGATAAGATTTCAGATTTACCAATTCTGTATGCATCCTTCTGTCCAGGATAGGACACTTGAAGGAGGTGATTTTTTGCATGCTTCTGTCATGTATAGGACACTTTGAAGGAGGCAATTTGTTTACATGCTTCTGTCAAGCAAAGGAATACTTTGAAGGAGGACATTTTTTTTCATGCTTCTGTCACGTATAGGACACTTTGAAGGAGGACAATATTATTCATGCTTGGATGGAGAGTTGTCTCATTGGCACTCATACCACATCTTCTAATATCTATTGTCAGGTAAAGGAATACTTTGAAGGAGGCAATTTGTTTACATGCTTCTGTCAGGCAAAGGAATACTTTGAAGGAGGACATTTTTTTTCATGCTTCTGTCACGTATAGGACACTTTGAAGGAGGACAATATTATTCATGCTTGGATGGAGAGTTGTCTCATTGGCACTCATACCACATCTTCTAATATCTATTGTCAGGTAAAGGAATACTTTGAAGGAGGCAATTTGTTTACATGCTTCTGTCAGGCAAAGGAATACTTTGAAGGAGGACATTTTTTTTCATGCTTCTGTCACGTATAGGAAACTTTGAAGGAGGACAATATTATTCATGCTTCTCAGGCAAAGGAATACTTTGAAGGAGGACAATTTTTGCATGCTTCTCATGCAAAGGAATACTTTGAAGGAGGACATTTTTTTTCATGCTTCTGTCACGTATAGGAAACTTTGAAGGAGGACAATATCATTCATGCTTCTCATGCAAAGGAATACTTTGAAGGAGGACTATTTTTTGCATGCTTCTGTCAGGCAAAGGAATACTTTGAAGGAGGACAATTTTTTGCATGCTTTTGTCAGGCAGGGGAATATTTTGAAGGAGGACAATTTTTTGTATGCTTCTGTCAGGGAAAGTACTACATATTCTAAGATGTTTTTGACAAATATGTAATGATATAGTATCACCTGAAACAAAAACTGCCAAAAAGACAGCAAAAAGGTGTTTTTGTTGCAACTGTCAGTATCCTTGTAAAATCTGTTAAGGGCCATAACTTTGGAACAGAAAACATCAAAATTGTCCAGAACATTTGAAAAGTATTCGTTGATTGACATGGCATTATGCCATTAACCAATAAGTAAAGGACCATAACTCCTGAACAGCAAAGTAAAACTTGTCAATATCAAACTGGACCTCCATTTTGTCATTAAACAATAAATCAAATTTGAAAAGCATTAGCTGAATGCTTCATAGGTAATTGCACAGAAACAGCTGGAGTCCCTCTCCTGAACACTCACCTAACTGCCATAAAACCCAAAATCAATAATTTAAGTTGGAAAACCTGATTAAAATACCAAAACCTTTGACTCTTCTCTTAAATTCTGTATTTATTAATGTCCAGAATTTTCACTTCAAAACATCACAAAAACTGTGTTTTAGAAAATGATAAATGTTTGCAAGTTAAAAGTTTTATTAATCTACAGAAAAAAAGTTAATATTGTACTCATTGTCACCAAGTTCAAAAAAATTATGAATCAAAGTAAATTCTAAGTAACAGAACAAGTCATGCTCAGTTTTACCCCACTAGAAGTAGGAAGTAAGTGTCTGACACCTTACAACTCGTTACTCTCTAGCTAAGTAAGAGATCAAGTGTTGTCATGCTCAGTTTTTTACCCCACTGGAAGTACAATGAAGTAGGAAGTAGGTGTCTGACAACTCGTTACTCTCTAGCTAAGTAAGAGAACAAGTGTTGTCATGCTCAGTTTTTTACCCCACTGGAAGTACAATGAAGTAGGAAGTAGGTGTCTGACAACTTGTTACTCTGTAGCTGCTGGCCAAATATAAAGTCATTCTGTTCTCTAGTACTGTGGATTTGTTTATTTTCATGGGTACCAATTTTCGTGGAATGAGGAGTTTCATGAATACTTGATTTTGTGATTTCACCAATACCTGCATACAAGCCTACACAATATTTGTAATTCATTGAACATTATAATTTGATGTTCACCTGTAACCAGGAAACTCATGAAAATTGTTATCCAACGCATCATAATCATGAATCCACATTATTTATGAATGTTATTGAAATATTTGCTGGACGAACAGACAAGGTGAATGCAATATAGCTCCCACTCATAGAGTAGCGGTATAATATTGTTCTATATTTATTAATTTGTCAGGGACCGCGCACAATGTCGCAATTTGCGATTTTTTATCTTATCTGGCGACAAAATACGGCTGCTGGCGATATTTCTGGCGCCAACATTTTCCTATGTCAAAATTTTCATTTCTTGACAATATCGATCTTCATTTAAATTGGTAAAACAAATTGTACGAAATTTTACCTGGCGACAAGTTTATGACTTTGTTTATGACCCCAAGCTGATCAACGGTTACAACAGGTGTCATAATCTGTTGTTACAGGTAATCCATTTATCGGATGGGTCATTAATGATCATTAACATTAATTAATTCAAATAGAATCGGTCAGCCAGCGTTTGTCTTTTAATTTGAATAAATGTTCATACGACAACACAATTTGCAATGACCAATGTTTACCGTAGTTTAATGAAGAAAACGTAATTGACAGGAAGTCGAAAACCATAATCAACTTATATAAAGACAACGTTTTTCTTGTTTTCCATAAAAAAAATAGCAAATTCAGACTTAATTTGTCTTTGCATGCCCTCAGTTAAGATACGAAAATAACAAACCCAGCCGCCATATTGTTGATCATATTTACTTCTTTTACGTACTATGTATAATCCTCCAAAGAAGGAGCACACCCGAATAAAGAAAGATATCTCAATTTTATTTTTTCCTACCATTGGGAGACCTACATTAGATATGTCTAAGATATGTCTACATACTTCTGACTGAAGAATTCATATGATTAGGTATTTTGAGATATGGGTAGAGTTAAAGAGGGTCTTAGTAGCAGGATGGGTAATGTTTGAAGGGTGCCTTGGTCATCTTTTTCTGTACTCTTTATTTTTAATACAAACTTTCACTATTCTGTAAATCTAAACACCCATTATTATGTTTTCTTCATTCAATTACCAATTTTTCTCTTTATTTTTTTTTTTAAAAACAATTTTCTATTCTGTAGCATATACAGACCATAACTAAGCTAATTATATTCTTATACATATGAAATACTGACAAAGAAGATAAAAGTACACATGTTTTTTTGTATGTATATAAACCCTATGCAATAACTTACTTAGTGTAACATGTTAAATGATGTAAAGTGCAGGCTGAACATAGTTTAAATTTTTGTAGAAGAAATCAAGACTCTAGCTGGCTCTATTAAAAGTTGGCTCCAAGTTTTCAAAACTGGCGACAAAATTTAGGAGCTGGCGATTTTTCTGGCTCCAACTTTTTGGGAGCCAGAGCAGCCCCTGATTTGTTATAAATTTTATTTGAGGTTTAAAAGCTTGTAAAACTTTCCCCCATAAAGAAGGTTTATGGAAATAACCTTTTACAACCTAACATAATATTGAAGTAACTATCATACCACACTGGGATACAAGATAATGGTCCATTTATCAATCTACCTTAACTCAATAACACCATTAGTCTGTTAGCACATTTTAAACATTTAGAACAAGTTTCAGTTCATTTATTAATCAGTTATCAAATGTTCGAAGAAAAGGTTTAAATATATTTTATAATTTGTTACACAAAAACATATTTGCAAATAAGAGAAAAAGAAAGTTTAAATTATCAGTCAATGTGTGGTACAAGGACAAAACAGTGTGTACAACTGATTAGTTATAAACCACTTACAATAATAATCTTCCCAGATTACATCTGGATAATCAGGGTCTATCTCAAAGTTTCTTCCTTGAGAAAAAATGAAAATAAAATTGTTTCAGGGACCTTCTCAAAACATCTTTACCAAAAAAATAGAAATACATGTGTAATCAACATGATCCTATAAACTAATTTGTTTTGGAATTTTGATTAATAAACTTTATCATGATATGGGTATAATAAAGAATGGCTTGAAATGGAGATAGATTAGAAAATAGAGAAATATTATCATGATATGGGGTATAATAAAGATTGGCTTGAAATGGAGATAGATTATAAAATAGAGAAATTTCAAGGATGAAAAGTTTCCAAATAAATAAATAAATATGTTTTAACAAATTGCCAACTTTTGCCTTTCTATGTACTACTGTAAACAACCTTCTGTCTTCAGTTAAACCATCATAATCAGTCAAGGGTCTAACTTAAACAAGTTCTTACAGAAATAACAGGCATGCTGTTATTGTGGGAATTCTGACAGAGTTATCTCCTCCTGTCATAGATTGAGTTGAAATCACCCTTTTCAGTTATCACAAACATTTCGTCCGGTGAAACGCAAATTGGGTCAGATACTTTCAAATTTACCGCTGTTTGTTTTGTTGTTAAGATAAAGTGTGATTTCAACATGTTTACATTATTATTTGCGCCATTTCGATGAAACAACGTGGGTACAGTGATGACCAGTTTGTTTTGTTGTTAAGATATTGTGTGATTTCAACATGTTTACATCATTATTTGCGCCATTTTCGGTAAAACAATGTGGGTACAGTGATGACCTGTTTGTTTTATTGTTATGATATTGTGTGATTTCAACATGTTTACATCATTATTTGCGCCATTTTCGTGAAACAACATGGGTACAGTGATGACCTGTTTGTTTTATTGTTAAGATATTGTGTGATTTCAACATGTTTACATCATTATTTGTGCCATTTTCGGTAAAACAATGTGGGTACAGTGATGACCTGTTTGTTTTGTTGTTAAGATAAAGTGTGATTTCAACATGTTTACATTATTATTTGCGCCATTTCGATGAAACAACGTGGGTACAGTGATATCCAGTTTGTTTTATTTTGATGATATCTTCTTCCTAAATAATCTTTTTTTTAGTGAAATTGATTTAATATTTTCACGAATTAGGGATTATTTTAGCAATTCGTCAATAATACCTTACGATTAAATGGTTTATATTAACCCTTCAATTTCAGTTATAGAATCCACTGCAAATTGAGGAAAAAAACTGAAAACTAGTTTACAAACAAGATGGGTCAAGCCAAAAATATAAACAACATGTTTGTTTAATATTACAGTTTGAAGTTGTCTTCTCAAAAAAAATCATTGAAAGTGTTACAACAAGCATGTTGTTACTTCAGGCTTGACCCCAACTTGTTTGTAAACATCTGCTCAGTGACCTATCCTAAATGCGTAGTAGAATTTATGACTGAAATTGAAGGATTTATAACCAATATTCGTAAGGTATAATTGACGAATTGCGAAAAAAAACCCAAATACTTGAAAATATTAAATCAATTCCCCTAAATTTTTTTAATGTAAGACGAAGTTATCCTCAAAATACAACAAACAGGTCATCACTGTACCCACGTTGTTTTTTTATCGAAAATGGCGCGAATAATAATGTTTACATGTTGAAATGACACAAGATCTTAACAACAAAACAAACAGCGGTAAATTTGAAAGTATCTGACCCGATTTGTGTTTCACCCGACGAAAAATGATTGATTGTTGGTTGCTTAATGTCCAGTGGCAAATATTTCATGCATACTCAGGACGATCCCCTACGAAAATGTTTGTGATAACTAAAAGGCATTATTACAGACATTGTTTCTTTGTACAATAACAGACATGTTATTTCAACACAATTCATGACAGGAGGAGATAACTCTGTCAGAATTCCAACAATAACAGTATGCCTGTTATTTTCTGTAATAACTTGTTTAAGTTAGACCCTTGACTGATTATAAACATGTCTGTTTCAAACTCTCAATGAAAACGGACTACTGGACATTATGCAAATAACAATCAATAAATCAATCAATGAAAATGGGAGCCATGAACTTGTGCTTGAAAACATGTAATCTAATATTGGAAATATGTACCTGTACTCTATGAAGCTTTCATTTTCTTTTAAAATTTACTTTGCATGAGCTCTAACTTTACACTGGAGTCCTAAACTAGTGCTGATAAACTAGTATTTGGACTTAAATATCTAAACACTCCCCTTGAAATGGTACTACAACTCATGCACAGACACCTAAAGTACTTACTGAACATCGTATGACCTGAGGGCTGTTGACT
Organism: Mytilus coruscus; assembly: GCA_017311375.1. Taxonomy (NCBI): domain Eukaryota; kingdom Metazoa; phylum Mollusca; class Bivalvia; order Mytilida; family Mytilidae; genus Mytilus; species Mytilus coruscus. The sequence goes on along the minus strand of CM029598.1, from coordinate 3,431,014 downwards.
CATATCCATAGTGGCCCCTGATGGTGGGGTCATCATACGTGGTCCTGCTGCTGGTGTGGCTGAAGGCATAGGCATCACCTGAATAATAAATCACAAAAAATAAGGACTATTCTATTCAAATATGGAAGAGTATGATAGAATCACCTGAATAGTAATTCAAATAATAAGGGCTCATCTATTCAAATGTGGGAGGGTAGGAAGCATCTGAATAGTAAATCAAAAGATAAGGGCTAATCCATTCAAATGTGGGAGGGTAGGAAGGCATCATCTGAATAGTAAATCAAAAGATAGGGGCTAATCCATTCAAATATAGGAGGGTAGGAAGGCATCACCTGAATGGTAAATCAAAAGATAAGGGTTAATCCATTCAAATGTGGGAGGGTAGGAAGGCATCATCTGAATAGTAAATCAAAAGATAAGGGCTAATCCATTCAAATATGGGAGGGTAGGAAGGCATCACCTGAGAAGAATATCAAAGGATAAGGGATATTCTATTTAAATTTGGGACGGTAAAAAGGCAATGGCATCACCTGAAAAGTAAATCAAATGATGAGGTATATTCCATTTAAATGTGGGAGGGTAGAAAGACTTAGACATTACCTGAATAACAAGCATTCTGAGAGTATTGCATGGCAATACATAGTCCCCTTCTGGTTAAGATTTCATTATACTGGAACAAAAAAAAAAGGGTGTGGAAACTTATTATTTGAGTGAATTTTCCAAGTCCTAGGACCATAACTCTGCACAAAATCTTCAGACCGGAAAAAAATTTGTACATAATCTGTAACTTGTCATTATAAAACTACATACCAATTATTAAATCAATATCTTCAAGCATGACCAAAAAAAGGGTGGAAAACTGATTATTTGGGTGAATTTTCCAAGGACCATATCTCTGCACAAAATCATCAGATTGGAACAAAATTTGAACTTGATCTGTAACTTGTCATGATAACACTATTTACCAATTATCAAATCAACATCTTCAAGCATGAAGAAAAAAGTGGGGAAAACTAAATGTTTGAGTGAATTTATCATCAGAAAGGATCAAAATTCTAACTTGATCTGTAACTTGTCAGGATGAAAATATATACCAAATATCAAATCAATATCTTCAAGCACAAAGAAAAAAGTGTGGAACACTGATTTGCCTAACTGATGGACAGACAGACAGACGGACAGAGTGCAAACCTAAAGTCCCATTCGACTTCGTCGGTAGGGGACTAACAAGCATTCTGAGAGTATTGCATGGCAATACATAGTCCCCTACCGGTTAAAAATTCATTTTACTGGAACAATATGCTTACTTGATCTATAACTTGTCATGGTGTAAACTATATAAGAAATATCAAATCAATATCTTCAAGCATGACAAAAAAAATTGTGGAAAACTGATTATTTGCATGAATTTTCTAAGTCTGAGGACCATAACTCTGTAAAATAATCATCCGCACCAAAATTCAAACTTGATCTGTTACTTGTCATGGTTAAACTATATATTAAATATCAAATCAATATCTTTAAGCATGAAGAAAAAAGTGTGGAAAACTGATTTGTCAGACTGACCGATGGACAGACAGAGTGCAAACATACAGTCCCCTTCGACTTCGTCAGTACGGGACTAATAAAGTAAATGATGAGGTACATTCCATCAAAATGTGGGTGGGTAGGAAGGCTTATGCCTCACCTGAATAATTACGCAAAAGATGAGGGACATTCCATTAAAATGTGGGTGGGTAGGAAGGCTAAGGCATCACCCAGGGGTTCAAATTAACATTTGGTACTGGAAAGTCCAGGACGACCTTTGACACTCCAAACTGAAAGGTCCACAACCTAAATCTCAGTTCCTACTTTTACATGAAATATTTCATATCTCATTAAGATACAAAATTAATGTGCTTTTAGTGTTTGGTTAGCTTGTTTCATCATATTTGAACTGCATGTAATATTTTGTTAAGTTTACAAATATATTGCCAGACTACCATATAGCACCAAACTGTCAGTGTCACTGTAGTATAAAGTATAATAATAAATATAATTGTCTTGTATATTATGAATTCCAATAATCTTTTTTTTTTTTGTATTTGGGAGGGTGTCACTGTGGGTGTGTGTGTTGTCTCAATCATTAACAATTATACCATAATCTGTTATTGATGTATAAGTGTATTTGCCTTGTATCTTTTGTCCTTGTCATATTTCTAGATTCTCACTGTATATGTTTATGATTTAGAACTATGAACATCAACACTATTTTTGCTCTGGATTTCAAGAATAAATTCATAGTCACTGAAGGGTTTCCTTTTTTTTGCAACACTGTATGTAGTGTTGAAGAGAATTATATCTATTTAACTGATCAGTCTTACATTGCCGCTTGAGAATACATAGTCCAAGTTTAGTGTCTGACAATTAAACTTAAAATTTGGGTCACTTTCATTGATCCACTGCTTTAAACAAGATAAATGCTGGTGTGTCACTGTATTCTTATTGGGTCTATTTTAAGATTTTGTGTTCCCCTTACAAGTGCTCTTTCTTTTCTGAATGGGTTGAACCTCTGGCAGTATGTACACGACATTAGACCAGTTGATTCATCAAAATATAGTCACGGTCGATCGATTTTCCAGTGGGGCTTAAATTTCTGTTCCCATTTTCATGATCGTATTTTTGGTCTTTAGTGAGATCGTTATTTGATTTCTTTTGTTTTGTTCCCAAGAAATAAGTTGAAGACTGTTCATCATCTTCAGGCTTTCTCTTGGAAAACATGAAATCAAAGCGAAACACTCATTTTGTTCGAAAATGTCTAAATGATTTGTCACGTGACTTATCGCAACTATTTATAACCTTGTGTTTCCAAGAAATACAAGGTTAAAAATAACTTTTATCACTCGTGGGCAAGGTCAGGGATGAAACATTTTATTTTTCAATTTCAATAATAATATGGCTTTGAAATGACGATACTGATGGTTAAAAAGGTCGGCAAAGTTAATTTTCATTTTCTTTCAAATCGAAGGTCCGTCGGGCGTAGCTAGTAACCAAAACGAAAGTCCGATTGCAACAATGGAAGGTCACGGACCTCGGACCACCGCTAATATGAACCCTGACCACCTGAATAATTAAGCAAAAGATGAGGGACAGTCCTTTAAAATGTGGGTGGGTAGGAAGGCTAAGGCATCACCTGAATAATTAAGCAAAGCATTAAGGATATTCCATTTTATGGAAAACATAAGTAATATGGTTTAACCTTTAAGCTCAGTACATTTGGAGTACTAGTTTACTCCTATATTTTGACAATATCATCTTTCTAAGAAATTATTTCTCAAGAATTGCAACCAAAATCTGTTGACTGTTTTTCATCAATCAGAGTTTGTGAAGGACACAAACAGGGGTCAGGTAAAACAACTGTCAAACTACTAAATTGAGATTTTACTGGTCACAGGGCAACACCATTTTTTTATTTTTAGTTATAAATTATTGATTGGTTGGGATTCAAACCTCAATGGTTTAGCTTTTTGACCTAACAGTGGGGCTTCTGTAGAGAAACTCTTTATATATCTGACCTTATAATGGAACCCTGGTATAAAGTCTCTACACATGATATACTTACCTGACTTATGTGGGGCATAAGTAATGGTGTTTACTTCAGTCAAGGAATTAAATGTGTACTAACAATGGAGCCCTGGTAGAAAGTCTATACACATGATATACTTACCTGACTTATGTGGGGGGATACATAATGGTGTTTACTTCAGTCAAGGATTGAATGCATACTAACAATGGAGTCCTGGTAGAAAGTCTATATACATACCTGACCTACTTGATCACTTGCTGGTTGAGGCATCATGAAGGGTGTTTATTGTAGTCTATATACCTGACCTACTTGATAACTTGCTGGTTGAGGCATCATGAAGGGTGTTTACTGTAATCTACATACCTGACCTACTTGATAACTTGCTGGTTGAGGCATCATGAAGGGTGTTTACTGTAGTCTACATACCTGACCTACTTGATAACTAGCTGGCTGAGGCATCATAAAGGGTGTGTACTGCACAGCTGAGTAATTGGTGTGCGCTAACAGTGGGGCCCCTGTGGCTGCTTGTGCTGCTGCTGCAGTAAAATCTGTTCTGGGAGGATGAATAGATACCACAGCTGTAAAAGACAAGCTCTGTTCATGCTGTTGCTATAATATTCACTAAACTTTGTTCTACATAAGATATTTCTGACAACATAATTCAAGGCAAACAAATCATTTGATAGACAAATATAAAAAAAAAAAAAACACTGGTAAAATTTATTATAATGTTCCCTATATTAAATGAGAGACCTCTTATTAGTAAGTATATATATATAATACAAATATGTCTAGATGAGATTTCCCACATTACTCCATTAGTTCTTACAAAAATGTGTAGTAAATAAGAGGTACATGTGTGCCAGTATTGCTCACCTGGTGAAAAACTGCCAGTCTGATAACGAGTATCTCTATATATTCGTTGGATATAACTTTGTTTTACATAAGATTCAATCTGATAACGAGTATCTCTATATATATTCATTACTAGTCATTCTTTGTGTTGCTGATTATTTTTGCATTTAAAACGTTTAATCTAACTCTTAAAAAGTTTTTTTTGAGATCACAGCTAAAAACTGCAAAAAACAGTATAAATCAACATTTCAGGGACAACTCCGAAACAGGTTGTCTGATTTTCTGAAATTTTCAGGGTAAATAAATCTTGTACTGCTGATCATATTTGGAATTTACTTTTTTTACCTAGCTCCTACAGTTTTCAAGGTAATTGCAAATAAATGAAAATTGGAGAAAAAAAGGATATTTTTCAGGGGCAATAGCTCAAAAAGAGATCGTTTGATTGATCTCCAATTTTCATGGAAGAGGCATCTTGTTGTGCTGATCATTTCTGAGATATTGGCCAAAAACTGAAGATTTACCCAGATGTTTTATTTAAAGCTAGTGTAGCCATGCTTGTCGATCAACCTACTGAACAGTTTTAGAGGAGAATATATTTATAGAAAAGTTTGCAAGCAACAGACAACTGACAACAGCCGCAAATTAGTGGCAAAAGAAAACAACTATGTTAAAAATACCATACTTAAGAACTACATTGAACTTTGTCTCATTGACATTTTACTCCATTGCTGCTTATTATGTATAGTTCACTGGCAATCACCATCTTAAAAAAAACTACTGTAGTATGAGAGGGAAAGTTTCCTGTAAACAAATTCCCACATTTTGTCCCGTGGGTAAGTTAATTTGTTATAACTATTTATGGGTTTAATTTAGAAACAAGAAAATAATTTAAATAACATAATGTAAAACTCTTGTAAGACATCCTGTGTCACTCGACACAAAGATTACATGATTTCTTCAAATTTTATCTTCCATTTGAAACTGCTTCCTGTCCATTCAAACTTTAATACACTACTTTTTGTCTACTCATATTAGATGTTACTTTTATCACTGCATTAACATGTGAAGTATGTTTATATATATTTGTATGGTATAATATGATTGGTCACTGTGAAGTATGTGGTTCAGTCAAGAAGTGATAAGGTAGGAAGCAATGTGATGTTTATTAAGTCCACATCAAGCATGAAAACAATAGTTCACACAGACAAATCAAGGTATTGAATTACTGAAGAACACCAGCAAGTTATATTAAAGACAATGAATTCGGTTATAAAACTTCAAACTTATAGCATGTTAATAATCTTGTACACTTAAATTTACTGTCTACATTCATGGTAACCTTTTTATGTTTCTGCATACCTTGATTTGTCTTAAGTTTAGAACAAACAATTTGTCACAAATGTTCTTTGTATATCCCAATATGGATTAATCCTCTCTTCTACCTTCAGAAACATAGAGCGTTTTACTAAGAGCTAACACCACTGAATTAGAATCTCCCAGCTGCAGATAAATACTACCTGTGTCATGTATGAATAATTTTTATCAACCTGGTATGGCCATAATTTAAACGTAGTTGATAATTTGTGACAAATTGTTTGGTTTGACTTGACACACAACAGGTTACATGTGGAAGTTACCTGCATGAGGAGGTGGTCTTTTATTACCATTGTCTGTAATACATGCCAACCTCTCAATTTCTTGTTTCAACACCAGAGTCAACACTTTATATTTTCTTACCGAGACATTCTCCAACTTATTACTTTCAATACTACCCTCCCTCTCTAAATTACTTTATCTTTAATTATCCAAAGTGTTAATATACTAAGATATACCCCAAATCTCATTCATAAAACCTCTATCATACGGTTATCTATAGTATCTCCATATTTTGTTTACGATTTTTAACCAGAACTCATTCCTACTTTTTTTTGGTCTATATAAAAAATCCAACAATTTTACCTTGTTACTGGTACATATAAACGATTGACTCTATAAGACCAATACCAGGTCTGGACCTGCATCACTGCATGCAATTGATTGAGGTAACATGTTAAATGAGAATGACAGATCATTCCCAGACCAAATATGAAAGTCATTCACTTCAATTGGAGCTAAGAAAAGTTTGACGAAAATTTTCCTTGTACGAGTGTTGTAAAATTTCAAACTATCAGCCAACAGGAAGTGGCTACATGGCAGATCTGAAAATTGCTTCCTCGCTACAATTCAACATTATCAAGCTGCTGACCAAATATTAAATCATTCCCTTTCAAAGAAGCAGAGAAAACTTTGACAAAAATCTTCTTTGTACAATGAGTGTTGTAAAAACTATCGGCAAACAGGAAGTGGCTAAACAGTAGATTTAAAAATTGCTTACTCAATATCACTCAACATTATTAAGATGCAGACCAAAAATTAAATCATTCCCTTTCACAGAAACAAGAACTTTTTCTTTCGGACAGACGGAAAGACAGATGGATCGAGCGGATATAAGACCTGGTTCCGCCTATCAATTAATCCTTGGATAGCTTAAACTCTGAAGCAAACACAACTTTCTTTTCATTAATAAATAATGCTAAGACAGAAAAATGATAATGTATGTACTGGCTGGCTAGAAACATGATGCACGACTACTTTGCTCACATCTATATAGATCATGCACACCAAAACATGGATGCAAACTGACCTCGTTTTGGCTGTGGTCTTTGTTGTTGTTGCATTTGTTGACCAAGTTGAGTTTGGAAGATAACTGGCTGGAACATTGCCGGAGGCATCGGTTGTATGATTGGACTCTGTGTTTGTGGTCGTGGTGGTGTGGGAACCTGCTGGGGATACTGCTTCTGTAAGTAAAAACAACAAATGCATACCCCCACAATGTATTTTTTGTGATGTTGGCACGTAGGAATCATCAACTGTAGTTCTTGTAAGGAATGATAATTGTATGATTTGCCAAACATTTGGTAGTTACAGGCACTATATAATATTTTTCAGGATTAAAAAAAATAATTCTATTAATTTTTATACCCTTCTACTTCCAATTTACAAGGACTTATTTGGTTTATTGTTAAGCACATCAGACAATAATTTGAAACTAGAAACTTTAAAAATGATTCTTGAAAAGGTTGAGAAGAAAATAGTCAAAAGAATCAATGATGTAAATATCTTACATGTTTCTTTTAATCTCAAATATCAATTATTTATTAATAAATAAAGGCAACAGTAGTATACCACTATAAAATGCTCATTGAGAACCTTCAGACACCAAGAGAGTTGCAATATTATTTTTTTAATAAAATGTTCCTTGAGAACCCTCAGATACCAAGAGAGTAGCAATGTTATTTCTTAATAAAATGTTCCTTGAGAACCCTCAGATACCAAGAGAGTAGCAATGTTATTTCTTAATAAAATGCTCATTGAGAACCCTCAGATACCAAGAGGGTTGCAATGTTATTATTTAATAAAATGCTCATTGAGAACCCTCAGATACCAAGAGAGTTGCAATGTTATTTCTTAATAAAATGCTCATTGAGAACCCTCAGATACAAAGAGAGTTGCAATGTTATTTCTTAATAAAATGTTCCTTGAGAACCCTCAGATACCAAGAGAGTTGCAATGTTATTTCTTAATAAAATGCTCGTTCAGAACCCCCAGATATCAAGAGAGTTGCAATGTTATTTCTAAATTAAATGTTCCTTGAGAACCCTCAGATACCAAGAGGGTTGCAATGTTATTTCTTAATAAAATGCTCATTGAGAACCCTAAGATACCAAGAGAGTTGCAATGTTATTTCTTAATAAAATGCTCACTGAGAACCCCAGATATCAAGAGAGTTGCAATGTTATTTCTCAATAAAATGCTCATTGAGAACCCTCAGATACCAAGAGAGTTGCAATGTTATTTCTTAATAAAATGCTCGTTCAGAACCCCCAGATATCAAGAGAGTTGCAATGTTATTTCTTAATTAAATGTTCCTTGAGAACCCTCATATACCAAGACGGTTGCAATATTATTTCTTTATAAAATGCTCATTGAGAACCCCCAGATATCAAGAGAGTTGCAATGCTATTTCTTTATAAAATGCTCATTGAGAACCCTCAGATACAAAGAGAGTTGCAATGTTATTTCTAAATAAAATGCTCATTGAGAACCCTCAGATACCAAGAGAGTTGCAATATTATTTCTTTATAAAATGTTCCTTGAGAACCCTCAGATACCAAGAGAGTTGCAATGTTATTTCTTAATAAAATGCTCATTGAGAACCCTCAGATACCAAGAGAGTTGCAATGTTATTTCTTTATAAAATGTTCCTTGAGAACCCTCAGATACCAAGAGAGTTGCAATGTTATTTCTTAATAAAATGCTCATTGAGAACCCTCAGATACCAAGAGAGTTGCTGTTATTTCTCAATAAAATGTTCCTTGAGAACCCCAGATATCAAGAGAGTTGCAATGTTATTTCTTAATAAAATGTTCCTTGAGAACCCTCAGATACCAAGAGGGTTGCAATGTTATTTCTTAATAAAATGCTCATTCAGAACCCCAGATATCAAGAGAGTTGCAATGTTATTTCTAAATTAAATGTTCCTAGAGAACCTTCAGATACCAAGAGGGTTGCAATGTTATTTCTTAATAAAATGCTCATTGAGAACCCTAAGATACCAAGAGAGTTGCAATGTTATTTCTTAATAAAATGCTCACTGAGATCCCCAGATATCAAGAGAGTTGCAAAGTTATTTTCTTAATAAAATGCTCATTGAGAACCCCAGATATCAAGAGAGTTGCAATGTTATTTCTTAATAAAATGTTCATTGAGAACCCGAGATATCAAGAGAGTTGCAATGTTATTTCTTTATAAAATGCTACCAAGAGAGTTGCAATATTATTTCTTAATAAAATGTTCATTGAGAACCCTCATATACCAAGAGAGTTGCAATGTTATTTCTTAATGCTCATTGAGAACCCCAGATATCAAGAGAGTTGCAATGTTATTTCTTGATAAAATGCTACCAAGAGAGTTGCAATATTATTTCTTAATAAATGCTCCTTGAGAACCCTTAAATACCAAAAGGGTTGCAATGTTATTTCTTAATAAAATAATAAAATGCTCATTGAGAACCCCAGATATCAAGAGGGTTGCAATGTTATTTCTTTATAAAATGTTCCTTGAGAACCCTCAGATACCAAGATGGTTGCAATGTTATTTCTTAATAAAATGCTCATTGAGAACCCTCAGATACCAAGACGGTTGCAATATTATTTCTTTATAAAATGCTCATTGAGAACCCCAGATATCAAGAGGGTTGCAATGTTATTTCTAAATAAAATGCTCATTGAGAACCCTCAGATACCAAGACGGTTGCAATGTTATTTCTTAATAAAATACTCATTGAGAACCCTCAGATACCAAGACGGTTGCAATATTATTTCTTTATAAAATGCTCATTGAGAACCCTCAGATACCAAGAGAGTTGCAATGTTATTTCTTAATAAAATGCTCATTGAGAACCCTCAGATACCAAGAGAGTTGCAATGTTATTTCTTTATAAATGCTCACTGAGAACCCTCAGATACCTAGAGAGTTCCTATGTTATTTCTTAATAAAATGCTCCTTGAGAACCCTCAGATATCAAGAGAGTTGCTATGTTATTTCTTTATAAAATGCTCCTTGACAACCCTCAGATATCAAGACGGTTGCAATGTTATTTCTTAATAAAATGCTCATTGAGAACCCTCAGATACCAAGAGAGTTGCAATGTTATTTCTTTATAAAATGCTCCTTGAGAACCCTCAGATATCAAGAGAAAAGCAATGCTATTCTAACTATGCTTTATAAAATAAATCTACTGACTTACCGGTTGGAAAGATTTTGCATTAGGATTCAAGACAAATGATTTTGCATGGGGATTCAGGCTGGAGTTCTTCAAAATACTGAAATGAAGACACATCTTAAATTATGTCTAAAACATAAAAACACTATTGAAAGAAATGAAATTAAGAAATTAATTAACCATATAGATGTCTGGAAGACAATTAGTGTTTCAGGAGGATTAGATTTTATACTTCATTAGAAAAATAACCAGAGGTCTGAGACATTGCATGAATGGACTACCCTGAAAATAATATTTACAAATGTAACTTAAATAAGTGAACTTTAACAGATATATTATGACCCTGACTTACTGTCAAAACTTTTAAAATTGTAGATATTTGATTTTATTAGGAAAACAAAAGGTAGAGACTCATAAACTGTTAACACAGAGATATGTCTCGCCTATTTCTTATTTTGAAAATGCTAATGTTGAAATTAAAATAGCAATACTTTAACATGTAAGTTATGCAAATATTCAAAGTCAATGAACCATGACTGAAGGTACAGGGCTAAACAATCTCCATGGAAATGAGATGTGCCAATGCTAATACAACTGCAAACCAAATACCATTGACTTTTCATAAGTCGTTCCCTTTAAACAAACCTAAACACAAACATTAACTTGTAAACTATGTAAAAGTTTCAAAGTCAATGAACCATAATTAGGGGGTGGGGTTATATAATCTCCATGGAAATGAAACTTGCAAATACCAATACATTTGCATACCGAATATCACTTAACATTAGTGGTTCATCTTAAACTGAACTAATCACAAACTAATACATGTAAACTAAGCAAAAGTTTCAAAGTCAATAGACCATGACTGAGGGGTAGAAACCAAATATTCTCCATGGAAATGAGATGTGCTAATGCTTATTCAACTGCATACCAATTATCATTGACCTACCACTAACAGTTCCCCTTAAACTGACCTAATCACAAACTAATACATGAAAACTAAGCATAAGTTTCAAAGTCAATAGACCATGAATGAGGGGGCGGGGCCAAATAATCTCCATGGAAATGAGATATATATGCCAATGCTTATACAACTGCATACCAAATATCATTGACCTACCACTTGTGGTTCCCCATAAACTGACCTAATCACAAACTAATACATGTAAACTAAGCAAAGTTTCAAAGTCAATAGACCTTGACTGAGGGGGCAGGGCCAAATAATCTCCATGGTAATGAGATGTGCCAATGCTAATACAACTGCATACCAAATATCATTGACCTACCACTAGTGGTTCACCATGAACTAGACCTAATCACAAACTAATACATTGTTAATGCCGCCGCCACTGTCGTTGTTAACACCGAAAACAGCATACCTATGTCTCGCTTTTTGACTCCGTCAAACCAATTTGTGAAACATTTTAGAGGCAGTAATTTGCTTCTGGCTTTGGTTCCTCTTTAGACCATTGGGTGTCTAGAGTAGTAGCTCAGACAGGTAATTAGTCATGGGATAATAACTTACTCATTTGTTTCTGGCTTTGGTTCCTCTTTAGACTGTTGGAGGTCTAGAGTGGTAGCTCAGACAAGCCATTAGTCATGGGATTATCACTTATTCGTTTGTTTCTGGCTTTGATTCCTCTTTAGACTGTTGGAGGTCTATAGTGGTAGCTCAGACAAGCCATTAGTCTTGGGGTTATAATGTACTCATTTGTTTCTGGCTTTGGTTCCTAATTAGACTGTTGGGGGTCTATAGTGGTAGCTCAGACAAGCCATTAGTCTTGGGTTATAATGTACTCATTTGTTTCTGGCTTTGGTTCCTAATTAGACTGTTGGGGGTCTAGATTGGTAGCTCAGACAAGCCATAAGTCTTGGGATTATCACTTACTCATTTGTTTCTGGCTTTGGTTCCTCTTTAGACTGTTGGGGGCCTAGATTGGTAGCTCAGACAAGCCATAAGTCTTGTGATTATCACCTACTCGTTTGTTTCTGGCTTTGGTTCCTCTTTAGACTGCTAGGGGTCTAGAGTGTAGTTAGACAAGCCATTAGTCTTGGGGTTATAATGTACTCATTTGTTTCTGGCTTTGGTTCCTCTTTAGACTGTTAGGGGTCTAGATTGGTAGCTCAGACAAGCCATTAGTCTTGAGATTATCACTTACTCATTTGTTTCTGGCTTTTGTTCCTCTTTAGACTGTTAGGGGTCTATAGTGGTAGCTTAGACAAGCCATTAGTCATGGGATTATCACTTACTCGTTTGTTTCTGGCTTTGGTTCCTCTTTACACTGTTGGGGGTCTAGATTGGTAGCTCAGACAAGCCATTAGTCTTGGGGTTATAACTTACTCATTTGTTTCTGGCTTTGGTTCCTAATTAGACTGTTGGGGGTCTATAGTGGTAGCTTAGACAAGCCATGAGTCATGGGATTATCACTTACTCATTAGTTACTGGCTTTGGTTCCTCTTTAAACTGTTGGAGGTCTATAGTGGTAGCTCAGACAAGCCATTAGTCTTGGGGTTATAATGTACTCGTTTGTTTCTGGCTTTGGTTCCTCTTTTAGACTGTTGGGGGTCTATAGTGGTAGCTCAGACAAGCCATTAGTCTTGGGGTTATAATGTACTCATCTTTTGATTCTGGCTTTGGTTCTTATTAAGACTGTTGGGGGTCTAGATTGGTAGCTCAGACAAGCCATTAGTCTTGGGGTAATAACTTACTCATTTGTTTTTGGCTTTGGTTTCTCTTTAGACTGCTAGGGGTCTAGAGTGTAGTTAGACATGCCATTAGTCTTGGGGTTATAATGTACTTATTTGTTTCTGGCTTTGGTTCCTAATTAGACTGTTGGGGGTCTAGATTGGTAGCTCAGACAAGCCATTAGTCTTGGGGTTATAACTTACTCATTTGTTTCTGGCTTTGGTTCCTCTTTAGACCCTGAATGGCCTAAAAAGCCACTAGTCTTGGGGTTTTAACTTACTCATTTGTTTCTGGCTTTGGTTCCTCTTGCAATCAGTCTTGGGGTTATAATGTACTCATTTGTTTCTGGCTTTGGTTCCTAATTAGACTGTTGGGGTCTAGATTGGTAGCTCAGACAAGCCATTAGTCTTGGAATAATACCTTACTCATTTGTTTCTGGTTTTGGTTCCTCTTTAGACCCTGAATGGCCTAGAAAGCCACCTGCTTGGGGTTTTAACTTACTCATTTGTTTCTGGCTTTGGTTCCTCTTTAGACTGTGGGGGATCTAAAGTGGTAGCTGGGACAACTACAGGAAGTGCAGCAGAAGTAGTTGGAACAGGTGGGGGTGGCGATTTTGTCTTTTCTTCTAATTCTTCTTTCTGTTCAGTCTTTTCAACTTTTTCAGGACTTTTCTTTGTTTCTTTAGAGTCCTCAGATAACTGAAAAAAACCAACAGCTTTCTTATAGATACATTTTTTATGATCACTATAAGTAGCACAAGAGTGCTTAACTGATTAAGATTGAAGTTATGTTGAAATCTTCAAGAGAAAGTTATACTACAAGTATCTCTTGAACTTTACATTATCAGTTATTCATTTAAATGGTTATTCATTTAAATGAGGTCAAGGTCATATGAACCTTGACATGCATATGCTTTTTAGGCCTAACAAGAGATAGACATGTAACCTTTACAATCATTCCAGTCACCAAATATAGTCTACTTAAAAGTAAACCTTGATCACTCATCCATGAAATTAGGTCAATGTCAGCTCAACCCTCTTGACAGACATATAAACTTGCAAGGATCCCATAAACCAAACACTGTTTTCCTATTATTTATGATGAGATATTCAAAAGATAAACAAGGTGCTGAAATGTGTTGCCTGCTTTATAGATCATGATTTAATTTAAGTTTCAAGTCTTTCAGAACAAGCAGCTCATAATAGGCTGAATCGCTTACCTTGTATGTAAAGATATGCTATTTTGATATTAATTTCAGCTTTATGGCAATCAGTTACTTTAGTTTAGTAGATCTTGTAATGCTTATCATTTAGCAGTACACAGTTTGTACCTTACTTTTATACAAAACCACAAAAATGTGTAAAAACTAGATGTGTCAGAACGACACGAATGGCCCCGTCTCAAAAAGTTGAAAAATCTGCAATTTCAACAACACATGTGGACACAAACATGCATGGATAGAATCCAGCTCTCAAGACCAATACTAGTTTGATGAAAAATTTCATTGATCAATGAGTAGTTAAATTTCAAACTATCAGCAAACAGGAAGTGGATGTACTGCAGATCTAACAAGATGTGTTGAAACGACATGAAAATCAGCATAGTGGAACGAAACATACACTTGATCTGTAACTCATCATGGTAGTCTCACATATAAAAAACAGCGCAAAATCTGAAGGCGTGATTTCCAACAAAAAGTCTGTTATAAACAAACTGTGATTTCCAACAATTTTCAAAGTCTAACACCCTTAATTTCGGCAAAATTAGCAGAGCGGAATGAAACTTAAACTTGATCTGTAGCTCATCATGGTTAACTCACAAACCAAAATCACCCCAATATCTGAAGGCATTAAGAAAAAAAGTCTGTATAACTGTCATTTTCAACAATTTTCAAAGTCCAAAGCCCGTAATTTCGTCAAAAATTAGCGGAGCGGAAGGAAACTTACACTTGATCTGTAACTCATCATGGTTAACTCACATGCCAAAAATCAGCCCAATATCTGAAGGCGTTTAGAAAAAAAATATGTATAACAGTGATTTTCAACAATTAATCAAAGTCCATAGCCTGTAATTTCGGCAAAAATTAGCAGAGCGGAATGAAACTTACACTTGATCTGTAACTCATCATGGTTATTAAACTCACATACCAAAAATCAGCCCAATATCTGAAGGCGTTTAGAAAAAAACTCCGTATAATGGTTTGTTGCGGAATGACGGAATGACAGAATGACAGAATGACGGAATGACAGAATGACGGACAAGGGTAAAACTATATGGCCCCGACAACTTTGTTGCGGGGCCATAAAAATCTTAATTTAATGGCAATAACTCCTTAGGAGGCCATCTAATAGTTTCGGCCATATTGGCATTTTTTGTAGATCTTGTATAGTTGATTATTTTTGTTATACAGTTTCTTGTTCTTTATAAAGATTTTACTAATAGTATCACATAAACTTTACACTATCAATGATCCAGGACAATGAGTTCAGGTGAGCCTTGTCTGCCAATATGTTTAAACCACAAAATTATCCTTGGTCCAAATTTTCCTGTAGTTACAAAACATGTCAAAATGACAAAATTTAAAAGTGTCATTGCCTGAGCAGTCAAGGGTCATAACTCCTGAACTGCAAATAAATAATGGTCAACACCAATACAGTCAAGGGTCATAACTCCTGAACGGCAAATAAATAATGATCAACACCAATATGGACATCCATTTAGCTAGGAGAAACAACGTATGAAAATTTGAAAAGGATTGGATCCATGATTTTCAATTTATCACAATGAATTGAGAAAAAAAGTTCCATTTTCCAAATCTATCAAGGATCATAAGCACTGAATGGCAACTAAAATCCCAGAAATTGATCTATTCGTTATAGATCTGCAAACTTACCTTAAAATTAACACTAAAATCTTTTAAGTCTTGTATTAAGGCATTTTGTGCTGAAAGAAAAGAAATACAAATATTACAACTAAAAAAGAATCTGTACAAAAAGCAGTATATTGTATTTTGTAAATAGCCTGTTGAAAGTCAGGATTACCTACCCTTGGGTAGAATGTTTTGGAAACCACTGAGGTGTAAAATGTAAGATTACCTACCATTAAGTGTAGAATTCATCTTATCAACTTAAGACATTGGAGAGGTCCCTTAGGTGTGGAATTCAACAAAGACACCAGTGAGATGTAAATTGTCAGGATTACCTACCCTTGGGTGTAGAATTATTCTTGTCAATTTTAGACATCCATGCAGTGTATATTGTCAGGATAAACTACCCTTGTGTGTAAAATTTTTCCGGTCAATTTTAGAAAATGGTGAGGTGTAAATTTTCAGGATAACATACCTTTGGGTGTAGAATTTTTCTTGTCAATTTTAGACACCGTTGAGGTGTAAATTATAAGGATTATATACCATTAAATGTAGAATTTTTCTTATCAATTTTAGACATTGGTGAGGTGTAAATTGTCAGGATTACCTACCCTTGGGTGTAGAATTTTTCTTATCAATTTTAGACATTGGTGAGGTGTAAATTGTCAGGATTACCTACCCTTGGGTGTAGAATTTTTCTTATCAATTTTAGACACCGGTGAGGTGTGAATAGACTCTGTAGGACCAGCAGAGTCAGGAACTGGACTAGTATTATCTTTCTCTTCAACCTTTACTTCTTCTTTTACATCTGAAATTTTAATAAACCTATTATGAATATAAGAAGTGAATCAGGAAGTTGTACATACCCTTTTCCTTCAGACCAAGGGAAATAAATTTTTAAACTAAACATAATTTTTATTTAAAAAACTGTTTACACAGAGATATGTCTCGCCTGTTGGCAGAAATTTAAAAAAAGAAAATCTGATGGACAGCAAAATTGCTAAATTAATTCAAACTTGCTTGACCATGACCTAGGGGTCAGGGCCTCAAAATGGTGGACAAACTGAGATGTAGTGGTAGTAATGCAACTTTATAGAAATAAATGAGGAATGTGTCCATGGGACACAGATGATGCCCCCGCTTGCATATCGTATAAAGTTATAAAGGGACATAACTGAAGAACGGTAGAAGTGACGCTACCCAAATTTGTTTTTGATCTGAGTTTTGTAGAAATAAGTATTGTGTATAAGTTTTGGTTGAGGCAAACTTAAGTCTGAGAACGGAAATGAAAAATTCAGCAATTATTCCTTTTGTAAAGGGGCATAACTCTAAAACAGTAAAAGTGACATCACCAAAAATCAAACTTGATCTGTATTTTGTGGTAATAAGCATTGTGTGTAAGTTTCATAACATTTGGTTGAGGCAAACTTAAGTTAGAGAACGGAAACGAAAAATTCAGAAATTTTTCCTTATAACTCTAGAACAGTAAAAGTGACACCACAAAAATTCAATCTTGATCTGTATTTTATGGTAATAAGCATTGTGTATAAGTTTCATAACATTTGGTTGAGGCAAACTAAAGTTAGAGAATGGAAACGAAAAATTCAGCAATTTTTTCATTTGTAAAGGGGCATAACTCTAGAACAGTAAAAGTGACACCACAAAAATTCAATCTTGATCTGTATTTTGTGGTAATAAGCATTGTGTATAGGTTTCATAACATTTGGTTGAGGCAAACTAAAGTTAGAGAACGGAAACGAAAAATTCAGCAATTTTTTTCATTCGTAAAGGGGCATAACTCTACAACGGTTTAAGTGACACCACCAAAATTCAAACTTGATCTGCGTTTTGTGGTAATAAGCATTGTGGATAAGTTTCATAAAATTTGGTTGAGGCAAACTAAAGTTAGAGAACGGAAACCAACTTTGGGACGTATGGACAGACAAGGGTAAAACTTAATGCCCCCTCCGCTATGGCGGGGACATAAATATCATTGTTTATCATAAATAGTTCCTACAAACTAACTTAAGGAAAACTTAACATTGAACATTGGTAATTAATTGAAAGTAACTTGGACCATGACCTATGGAGGCAGGGAAAATAGTCTTCAAATTGATATGTACTGATAGTAATGGAACTTTATTGAAAATATCATTGATATATCACAAGTAGAAGATCAAACTGACTTAAGCAGGAAACTTGACATTGAAAATTGCTTAAAAATCAAAAGTCTCTAGACCATGCATGACCTAGGGGGCAGGGCCTCAAAATAGTCTTCAAACTGATATGTACTGATAGTAATGCAACTTCACAGAAACTTCATTGATCTGTCACAAGTAGTTCCTATCAAACTGACTTAACAATGAAAATTGCTAGTTAATTAAAAGTAGCTGGACCATGACCTACAGGGTAGGGCCTCAAAATAGTCGTCAATCTGATATGTACTGATAGTAATGCAACTTTACAGAAAAGTAGTTCCTATCAAACTGATTTAAGCAGAAAACTTAACAATTGTTGAAGCTAATGACAACGCAGACTGAAAAGCAACACCTATGTCTCGTTTTCAGACAAAAACTATTTGTCTCCAAGATTGTACAACAAAAAATATAATAAGCAATGCCCACTTGATTAATATAATTCAGTTGAATATGCTTTACATAAAGATTATGAACATACAATATTTTATGTACGGTTAATCATGTTAATATATATAAATATACATACGTTAATTGGCGCAATTGATACTTTTGAAAAATAATATTTGGCGCTAATGATACATCTTGTTATGGCAATTGCCACAAAAGGACTGCTGCCAACACTGGGAAAGCCATTTGGTTAATACGCCTGCTTATTATCTAAAATATGGACTATGGTTAAAAGATAACCAGTAATCTCTAAATATATATGTTTGACAAAGAATTAGATGTTTGACAGGGAATTAGATGTCCGTCTTTAACTTTAGCTGTTTGCTGTATTTTTAGACGTTTACCGTAATCCTCTCATACTCTTAGATAATATTAATGATGTCCTTTAATAACTCGCTTGAACGATAACGTGTGTATTAATTAACGTTAGCTATAGTATTGAAATGTTCCAGTTAAATTAATGCACATGATTTATCTAGTTTGACGGAATTACCTTTTCGTCCGACAAAACTGATGTGTATTGAGTTGTCAATAAAAGAACCAGTGATGCGTGAGCGACGGTTATAAAAACATTGTTGTAAGGAGATGAATACATAAACAATGTTTACAGAATCTGTTAAAACTAACCATCTTATTTCCTTCAGATAAACGATGTTTTTGTTGAAAATATACTAATAGTTACCTGTGAATTAAGACAGACACAGATAATATAGATCTATGAGTTAGATGGTTATAAATATTTTTCTTGGAAGCTTTTATCAGTGTTGCAGGTTTCGAACTAAGGGAAAGATCGACATACAAATACGAAACGCTTTTAAGCATGGCTTTCCTGATGAATTAAATATCGAATTTTTCATTGGTCAATAATACACATCTATTTAAATACAACCAATGGACAAGATGAATACACGTGGTAACTTTGTAATACACAACTACAAATTTATGAATGGAAGTGGTTTAATCAAATTAAAGGTTCAAATTGACAAATGTGTTTAACTGAGTTTTATTTCTATTTTTGTCACTTGTCAATAGCCTATATTCATTCTACAACAAAGGATGCCGTTATAATCGATAAGTATGTTTCAGCTGGGAACAGTATCATGTTCCTTGTTCCAGGTTATAAATATTAGGACTAATAAAATGTTTTTGATTACAGATACATGTATATTGTTTGGTATGAACACACTTAACAGGCACGTGATATTTATTATTGTTATAATATGATGACCCTACTAAATTTATACATAAAATGCCTTTCTGGTAATATTACGATCTAATTTTAAAATATCTAGTTTTTATTTTAAAGTCAGAGTCAAATAGATGTATGCTATTTTTTGTTGTATATAAGTAATTTAATCACATGCCTGTCAATTTGAAAAGTATAAGAATGTTACGAACATCAGAGTTTTACTGGGACAACCTTTAAATTAATTGTTTTACTTGAGATAATTGTTTCGTAAGAAGTTTATGATTAACATATTTTACCACTAATTGAAAGGGGGCAGGAAGAAATTTGAAAAATAAGCAGGACCACCAGCATTAATTATCGAGGGGTGGACGGGTACAGGAACATGAGAATGAGGGATCGGGAAGTGGGTGTCAGATGGACGAAAGCAGTAGGGTGCGGAAATGGTTACTAGGTTTGTTCTTTACTCTCTTCTTAATTTTCGGTTATTAAATCCAAATAATAAGTATATACATAGAATACGTAAATACATATGGTGCACATAATGTATAGAGTTCAATTTGCAAAGACCACATTTCATATAAAATATTTGTATAGGTATGTTCCTTCCACACAAAGATCATTACATTCTTTCTGCAACAGTCATTTTGACTTAAAGACTTTTAAGTTGCTGCATATTTATACCTGCCACAAGGGCCACACAACGTGGGAACAGGTTTCGGAAATTCCTATCAAAACGAAGATGTCCAAGGGATGACCATTAGTTATGAGCCTGTTGTTTCGTACTTTGGTTTACTTTGTTGTATTGTACATATCATGACCGACTCTAAATAAAATTTACTTACTTACTTACCTGGTGTAGTTTATATAGGTGTGTTTACCTTTGTGGTTTTGAATATAAATAAGGCCGTTGGTTTTCCGTTTGTATGGTTTACACTGGTCATTTTGAGCTCTTTGTAGCTTGCCCTTCGTGTGAGCCAAGGCTCCGTATTTAAGGTCGTATTTCGAGGGGAGGGGCATTTTCTTGGTAGGGTGACGGAAACATCTAGTGCCAAACCCTTTTCTTATATTTTGTTTATGAAAATATATACCTTGTCGATATCAATAAATAAAACAGACCTATGTCTTGAAAAGTTGTCTGACTGGCACACATACCACATATTCTATACCCCAGTCAAACTTGGAAACGAATAATTAGATATAGGAAGATGTGGTATGAGTGCCAATGAGACAACTCTCCATCCAAGTAACAATTTATAAAAGTAAACCATTATAGGTCAAGGTAAGGCCTTCAACACGAGCCTTGGCTCACACGAACAGCATGCTATAAAGGGCCCCAAAATTACTAGTGTAAAACCATTTAAACGGGAAAACCAACGGTCTAATCTATATAAAATACTATGTTGCAGAGTCAGCTCAGTAATGTGTACGTTGACCAATACTGCCCCGTCCCTTCAGAGTCTGTAGCCCCATATTTCTTAGTAACTTAAGATAATCTTTTTATGAAATGGTGTGTTTAACATAGGCGGGTCCAGGAGCCCCAATTTGTGGGGAAAATTGATTACATAGGGAATCACTGAGACACGACTGGAGCCCCCTTCTAGGACAGTCCATCCCTTTATGAGCATTTCTGGATCTGCCACTGTATAATTACATAATTCGTCCTTGTTATTACGTCCAATTAATATTCTCTTTATAAATGTTATGTGACCGAAACACAAAATGGACTAAGTTGTATATAGACATACCTGGGTAAACGGACCCTGAATACACCGGATTCCTGTCTATTCGGTCCCAATATTTTCCTTTCATAACCTTTGCAAAATACCTCTATAAACCAGACCCTGTGTATTCCAAATTCGATCTCATTAGGAAGTCCCATTACACATAATTGCATTATCAAATGCTGTCAAAATCGGTTTAATTTATTTAACTGTACATCATGATTGAGTATTGATCGCGTCAATCAACACAAATTTGTTTACACAAGAGGGTCCTTACGAGTATTAAACCGTGACCTTATTGTAGTGAACTGTTTTATGAACAATATTAAGTGGTCATTAAAATAAGTTAATTCAAACAAGAATG
The DNA here is from genome assembly GCA_017311375.1 of Mytilus coruscus. Taxonomy (NCBI): domain Eukaryota; kingdom Metazoa; phylum Mollusca; class Bivalvia; order Mytilida; family Mytilidae; genus Mytilus; species Mytilus coruscus. Next base: position 3,409,299 of record CM029598.1, on the reverse strand, counting down.
CAGAAACTTTATGTACGCCTAAAAGAGAAAATAAGATTTTGATAACATTCTTAATACACCTTCGCGAAAAGGTCTCGCAAAGAACTTACATTAAAACAAAAGTACAATCTTATTACGGAATATGAAAAACACCTAAGCCAACGCAAAAGATCTTGCATTACAGTTTGGGATTGGCAAAACAACTGTTTCATACATTTAAAAGAGAAGTGGTGAATATAAAACAATTTACGAGGACAGCACAACATCTGCAAGAGAACTGTACAGTGCATGATAACCTATAAAATGAACTAACAATCGCCATGGTTTATATATTTAATTAATTTTACCAGAAAATAACATTATTACAATGAAAAAATAATTATCTATTTTTTAAATCTAATATATCAAACTATTATATTCTTTTAAACTTTAATGTCGAAACACAATTCCACCATTTATTAGATTGCACTTTCATATATAATAGCTAAATGTCTTAAATGTTAACATTCCTGGATGAGAATAGACCAGTATTCGCAAAAAAAAAAAAAAAAATTATATTACTTATCTTCAATAACGAATTCTAAAATGTATTAAATAATTCTTTTATAGTAGATTTGACTTTTAAAGTAAATTTTAATAGCGAAATTATGCACGTCATTTATATATTTGCATGCCAGTAATCAATTTGATCTTGAACTTGACTTAGCTCACAATAGAGAGCTGAAATCAATTTTGTCAACTGCACGAGATTTTCATACGGTAAATAGCATGTAACTAACACAAGTGATAAAACTGACAAACTGTGGAAAGTCAATTCAGGGTCAACTTTGATGTGTAACGATTGACATTGCTGTGCGTTAGCGTTGAGGCTCTTGAGGAAAGTTCATTACGATTGATTAACGAGAATCTAAATTAGTGCTGTTTTTCTCGATAATTTCACAGTAGAGATAACAATTTTGCTTGGTAGAATTGCTGGAAATACGCATTGATAGTTTTGTTTATTATCGTTACAGGAGAATAATTCACTTCAAGTGAGTAAACTCGCATTTTCGAGTATCGACATTACGTTGCACTCGCTTTTGCGAGTGCGACACAATAAATATCGGAAACTTCCGTAACTCTTGCAGACCTGCTAAAAAAGCAGTTTCAGTGTCAATACAATTATGTTAGAAACATTTTGGTGATCCCGACTGGGGTCACGTTGCTCAAGTAAATCAGCTACTTTATTTTCCCAGCTGTTTTGTTATATAACACTATGCTCTCTCGTTATATGTAGACTAGCCTCAGGGACATTATATGTGAACCTTTCTACAAAAAAGCCTGCACAGGTAATACCTCGGATGTACTCTACTAAACATGTCATCGCTGTCCCACAGGTGTCCTTGTGTAAAGAAATGTCAAGGTATTGGTGTATGCTCAATTGGTTAACTTAGATAATCAGTGAGAGATAATTAAAGATCCGATTATTTTCAACCACCTACTTATTGAGCGTTTTAAAATATTTTAATACTGAATTGAAACAAATAAAAATATAACCTTTCTATATTTTCTTTAATTCAAAAAATGAAGTTGTGAACGTAACGTTATTGCAATGAATTATTCGTTTATGCAGATTTTCTTTGACCATTATACGAGTTTATACGTTTATGTAGTTTATTGAATATCGACTCTGAATAAAACTTTGAATCTGTGAATCTTGAATCTTGTAACGAGGGTCTGGATTGGAAAAGAGGGGGATCTTAATCCAGTATTTTTAGGTTTTGTTTTAAAGTCATTTATCTCTATTTTAATAAATTTTGCCCATTATTCTCTATTCTTTACATATAAGCATATACCCATTATCCATTATTCTCTATTCTTTGTGGTCTATTTTGTAAAATCTACTTTTTCTCCCTTCTATTCTGCACTTTTTCCATTCTTTATTCTGTAAACCCCATTCAGACCCTCATACACGTAATGAAAAATCTAGTAGTAAGTTCTGCTACTAACACTAGTTGACATGGGTACAGAAAATTTTCATCCGTTGTCCATCCTTTATTCTGTTAACCCCATCCATACCCTCATATACATGACGGAAAATCTAGTACGTTAGTTCTGCTACTAACACAGTCTAGTTTTATTGTAAAATCAAGACAGCACAATGTGAAAAGAATACAGTGCATGCTTTCCTCCAACACATTCGTTTAACACATTTGTTTCAATGGTGAACCAAAGTAAACATATAAACAACTTAAACATTAAGCCAGAATAAATAACTGCATGTTCATGGTTTTAGTAAGGTGGTGTATTATTCAACCTGGGATATCGAAAATACAGTTGAACGGACTAATCCTGCGCTAAAATGGGCTCTTAATGTATGCGCTAAAATGTCCCATGTATTTAAAAATTTTCACTAAAATGTCCTCCGCCGTGTTTTCCCGTCCGTAATATCTTTAACCCTTCCTTGCTGTGTTAGGCAGTTCGGCATCTAGGATTTATACAAAATTCTAGATTTCCATTACCTTTGGATGATATTACATGTAGATATTAGTATTTACAGAAAAGGAAACTAGCCAAACTTAATAAATGCTGAATAGCAAGATGTCAAAATTACAGTAAAACAAAGCGAATTAAAATGCATTTCAGTAAAATAATAAATATATAAATTGCAACTGTTAGTAATTATTAATTGATGTAATTAGTGGAAATAATTCTAAACAGTGTCACAAATGTGAAGGCATTAATACTACTACAAAGACGATGTCATTTTATTGCTACAACAAACCACCGATTAAAAATATACGAAAGAAATAAAGATTAACTTGAAACAAAATATCAGACATTAATGTATACCTTTATTTTTGTTTTCTGTTAACGGTTCTCGGGTTCTCGTACCAATTCACGTTGAATTTTAAAATAATTAAGTTGAAAACATTATTAAAAAAGATGGAGTACTCTCCTGTTCTTTTGGGCCTTCTGAATAGCATAAGTTATTTCCACGTCTGGTACATCTGCTCCTTCTAAAGTCAAATTCATTCTTATTTCAAGAATGAAAAAAAATTCAAAATGAAACGCTGACTCATTTCCACATTTTGACATTTCGGGATAGTTTTCGTAAGTATTTTTATTTTTCTTTGTTCCCTAACAGTCCCAGGATTTTGAAGGCGGAAAGTTAACCCTTTGCAATAAATAAATAAAAACCTTTTAACCTACAACATTAGTTATAAGAAAGAAATATATATACAAAATATTTGCCACTGGACTTGTAACAACAAACTTCCAATCAGTCCAAAATGAGTAGAAATGCCAGTTAGTAAAATTGAGAATGGAAGTGGAAATGTGTCAAAGAGACATCAACCCGACCAAAGAGCAGACAACAGCCAAGGCCACCAATGGGTCTCCGATGCAGCGAAAACTCCCGCACCTGGCGGCGTGCTTCAGCTGGCCCTTCACAAAAATGTATACTAGTTTATTGATAATGGACGTCATTCTTAACTCGAAATATACACAAGAAATTAAAATTAAAATCATACAACAGAGGCTCCTGAATTGGGAAAGGCGCAAAAATGCAGCGGGTTAAACATGTTTTTGAGATCTCAACCTCCCCTATACCTCTAGCCAACGAAATTTGCTTCAGAACGAAATCCTACTTTTTAATTTTAACTTTTAATAAAATCGCACGAAGACAATAATCAGACAGTCCTATCTTTCTGAAATTAATGCATTAAAGCTCATTTTAAAATATGATGCTTGCAATTTAAATTGCTTGGTCTTTCTTCTTCTGTGAGTATTATCCTTCCATTTAGGAACACCAAGAATTTCTTGTATCAATAAACGATATACACTATTTACAGGTTCTCCATATGTCCCTCAGGGAAATATGTACATGTATACACGACCAAGAGTCACACATACATTTCCAAATTTGCTCAATAATATTCTTTAAAAATCTAAAATCATTTTGCAACAATCAATGAAATAATAATAATTAAAGATTTAACCATGAAGCTTTGAAAGTGTTCAATTTACACACACACTTCTGTTAACCCTGTTTACCTGTTGACTTTTGTTTAGAATAGCAGATGTGCGTTGATCGATATTTACGACATGCAGTCATGCGTTTATAACCCTTTATCTCCAACTTCTCCGGTAATGATTGACAGGTATTGTAATCAATGTAACACATAAATCGGGTTACAATAAAGGTATCATGTTTTAAGTAAGTAAAACAATTCTTTCTTTATTAGAAGACAAAATTAAAATTAAAACATGTTGAAACTACACAAGTAATTTAATTGACACAATTTAAATTTGGTATAAATAAAGACGTGTTTATTTTTTTTTTTTTTGTATAATTATCTTATTTGCACTCACAAAAGATAGCAAACTTCAGTATCAGAATTGATTTTAAATCGTAATTTCCAAATATAAGATTGTCAGCGCGGACTTCATGGATCAATAGGGACATAATCTAGGTGACAAGTTGTGATAATTTCATTTTGTCCATCAAGGATTTTCCTGAATTTTAATGAATGTCCATCACGGAATCGAGGACGGAATCAAGGAATACGCGTTTTGCAGTATTGCAGTGTAGAAACCTGCCAAATTCTTTAAGCTAAGCCCTTCAAAATTATTCAACAGTGATATTATCCATATGCTTCTTTGTTTCCGTGACCAATTATTGTATCGATATGTAATCACTTCCATTCATAAATATTTGTAGTTGTGTATTACAATGTTACCACGTGTATTTATCTTGTCCATTGGTCGTATTTAAATAGATTTTATTATTGACCAATGAAAGAATTCGATATTTAATTCATCAGGAAAGCCAGGCTCAAAACGTTTCGTATATGAATGTCGATCTTTCCCTTATATACTTAGTTTGAAACCTGCAACACTGATAAAAGCTTCCAACAAAAATTTTTTATAACCATCTAACTCATAGATCTATATTATCTGTTTCTGTCTTAATTTACAGGTAACTATATTTTCAAAAACATCGTTTAAACGAAGGAAATAAGATGTTTAGTTTAACAGATTCTGTAAACATTGTTTATGTATTCATCTCCTTACAACAATGTTTTTATAACCGTCCCTCACGCATCACTGGTTCTATTATTGACAACTCAATACACATCAGTTTTGTCGGACGAACAGGTAATTCCGTCAAACTAGATAAATCATGTGCATTAATTTAACTGGAACATTTCAATACTATAGCAAACGTTAATTAATAATACACACGTTATCGTTCACGCCAGTTATTGAAGGGACATCATTAATATTATCTAAGAGTATTATAGGGATTACGGTAAACGTCTAAAAATATAGCAAACAGCTAAAGTTAAAGACGGACATCTTATTCCTGTCAAACATCTAATTCTTTGTCAAACATATATATTTAGAGATTACTGGTTATCTTTTAACCATAGTCCATATTTTTAGATAATAAGCAGGCGTATTAACCAAATGGCTTTCCCAGTGCAAATATCTATTTACCTGTTTAGTTATCTTTAATCATCTAATTAGCAGAAGCCAATCATCTATAGAGGAAATAAAACTGCCTAGGCTACACTCATTGTCTGTTAATTTAAATGTTTATTCAACTAGGCAACAATTTCACCAGAACCACAAACCATGTTATGTGATTAATTTTTTTTTGTAAAGGCAGAGGGGTACTGCTTCCAAGGACAGAAGGACTGGACACCCTTTTATTTTTGGAAGCAGGAACGCTGAGAAAATCAGCAAGAATTTGAACATTAAAAAATTGAAAAACAAAGTTTTCACCAAATGTAAGTCCCATACCAAACTTTCTAAACTTCTCATCTTTTTCATAGATTTTAAGTATTGGAAGGGAAGGACTATTATAATATAAAATAGATTATAAGTTTGAGAAGTACTTTATCAGCCTTACCATCAGATATTAGTTTGGGAGGGAAGGACTGAACTTCATCAGCCTTACCATCAGATATTAGTTTGGGAGGGAAGGACTGAACTTCATCAGCTTTACCATCAGATATTAGTTTGGGAGGGAAGGACTGAACTTCATCAGCTTTACCATCAGATATTAGTTTGGGAGGGAAGGACTGAACTTCATCAGCTTTACCATCAGATATTAGTTTGGGAGGGAAGGACTGAACTTCATCAGCTTTACCATCAGATCTTAGTTTGGGAGGAAGGACTGAACTTCATCAGCTTTACCATCAGATATTAGTTTGGGAGGAAGGACTGAACTTCATCAGCTTTACCATCGGATATTAGTTTGGGAGGAAGGACTCTACTTCATCAGCTTTACCATCAGATCTTAGTTTGGGAGGAAGGACTGAACTTCATCAGCTTTACCATCAGATCTTAGTTTGGGAAGGAAGGACTGAACTTCATCAGCTTTACCATCAGATATTAGTTTGGGAGGGAAGGACTGACCTTCATCAGCTTTACCATCAGATATTAGTTTGGGAGGGAAGGACTGAACTTCATCAGCTTTACCATCAGATATTAGTTTGGGAGGGAAGGACTGAACTTCATCAGCTTTACCATCAGATCTTAGTTTGGGAGGGAAGGAGTGAATTTCATCAGCTTTACCATCACTTACCATTACCATTAACTTTATAATCTTCCCTAGAATGTTGAGCTGCAAGCCGTGGTGCGGTCGGTTGGGGTGGAGGTTGATGTACTGGTAATCGGTTAGGAGGTGCACCATGTCGTAAGTTTCTCTGTTGATTGTACTGATTTCTCTTTCCTGGAGGAACATATCTTGGAAAAAAAGACATTTTTAGATTAAATTTAATGTAGATTAACTGTATACTGCCATCTTTGATTGTAAAATAGCAGTACACAATCGGTCTAGTTCTTTTATGTTCTTTGCTTCAATCTGCAAGTTTTGAGATAGTTTGGCAATTCATGTGAGAGACTTTTACTTAAATAAAGAAAAATTTGTAAGGGTTCCATGGAACCCAGTGTCTCGCTTTTGCTATTAATCGAGGCTCAACAAAAATGAGGTAAAAATTAATAAAAATATTCCTCTCTATACTATCTTTTGATTGTAAGTAGCTTCTGTCCAAGTTTGGTAAAATCCAGGATAGTTTATGAATCTAATAAATGTTTTAAAACTTAAACTGCAGACTGTATGTAATGTTAACTGGAAGAAAACTAAGTCCATTTATAAGTAAAATACGGAAAAAATGGAACAAAATTTTAACAAAATTTCCTTCTTTAATCATAAACATGCTTCTGTCCAAGTTTGGTACAAATCCAGGATAGTTTAAGAAAGTTGTTAAAATCTTAAAACTTTAACCACAGAGTGAATGTAATGTTCACTGGCAGAAAAACTAAGTCCATTTATAAGTAAAATACGGAAAAATGGAATTTTTTTACAAAATTTACTTCTGGATACTATCTTATGATCATAAACAAGCTTCTTTCCAAGTTTGGTAGAAATTCAGGATAGTTTAAGAAAGTTATTAAAATTTCAAAACTTTAACCACAGAGTGAATGTAATGTTTCCTGGCAGAAAAACTAAGTCCATTTATAAGTAAAATACGGAAAAATGGAATTTTTTTTACAAAATTTACTTTTGAATATTATGTTATGATCATAAACAAGCTTCTGTCCAAGTTTGGTAGAAATCCAGGATAGTTTAAGAAAGTTATTAAAATTTCAAAACTTTAACCACAGAGTGAATATTTGTGGATCGCCGCCGCGCCGACGACGGAATGTAGGATCGCTATGTCTTGCTTTTTCGACAAAAGTCAAGGCTCGACAAAAATAAGTGATTTATTGCATTATTTAGACTGTTTTATAATCTAATTTTGGATCTAACAAGTTTTTTTGTCTATCAGCTTATAGACATAATTTTGTCATGTGACCGTGGCGTCATCCAAGTTTTTTCATGATTTTACTCTTTAAAAATGGAATTTAGAATTAAATTATAAGGAATGACTGTAATATTTTTCTGTCTCTTCGAAATAACCTAAAAAAATGTGGTGCACACTTTTAAATAACACGCTACACGGGTTATTCAGTGTGCACCACATTTTTTATGTTATTTCGAATAGACAGAAAAAATATTACTGTCATTCCTTAAAGGGGCATTAGCTGTCAAATTCATGTTCACTGATTTCACTCAAATTCTTATATTCGACTTATAACATACTAAAATGCATATCCAAATTATATAAAAAGTCTAAAATAAACAATTTACGATGCATAGAATCGATAGTATATATCAGCATTTCGTGTGTATTTTAATCTAGACAGTCTGTGAAGACTGCAGACAGTCATATAACCCGATATAAACATTAACATAGATATAAATAGATTGCAAACTCGTGCAACTGGATTTTTCTAGGTCTGTTTGATTTCATATTATAGGTTAAATTAAGGATGTACACCTCTGAGGAGTCAAAAATTTCTAGAATTAAACTTTTTTTCTTAACCTGATTTTTGGGTTTATATGACTGTAAAAAAATAATTGGTGAAGAAAAAATCATATGGTGGTGTAATTCATTTTTTGCTACGGCCCTTTGAAAGTGTCCAATTTTGTTGATTTTCCCATTTTTCATCAATTTTTGGGCTATTATCGTGAAAAAAATCACAGTTCCACAATTAAACTTATTTTCATACTTTCAATAAAGATGACGTGGACCAATCTGAATAAATTTAACTTTAATCATCAATGATTATTTTTGCTTTTCAATATATATTAATGAATGGCTTAAAACTTCCATTGTAATGTTCTTTGTATCTGTCATATTTTCTTCAATATCAAAGAAATGCATTTTACCCCTATATTTCATTTTAGCCATAGTGGCTATGTTTCTTGACGTACAAGAAAATAAAATACAAAATTTATACTAGATACTCTGAAACTCATTCAGCCCAAGTTTGGTTGGAATTGGTTCAGTAGTTTCAGAGAAGAAGATTCTTTAAAGTTAGAAAACATGATAAACAAATTGTGTAAAATTGTCCTTAAAGGGCAATAACTCCTTAAGGGGTCAATTGACAATTTTGATCATACGAACTTATTTGTAGATCTTACCTTGCTGAACATTTTTGCTGTTCACAGTTTATCTTTATCATTAATAATATTCAAGATAATAACCAAAAACTGCAAAATTTCCTTAAAATTACCAATTTAGTGGCAGCAACCCAACAATGGGTTATCAGATTCAACTGAAAATTTCAGGGCTGATAGAACTTCACCTAATGAACACTTTAACCCCCATGTCAGATTTGCTCTAAATGCTTTGGTTTTTGTGATATAAGCCAAAAACTGCATATTACCCCTATGTTCTATTTTTAGCCATGGTGGCCATGTTATTTGATGAAACAGTAAATAAAACACAAACTTTATTCAAGATACCCCAAGCATCATTCAGCTTAAGTTTGGTTGGAATTGGTTCAGTAGTTTCAGAGGAGAAGATGTTTGAAATAGTTAACACCAGACAGACGACGACGGACGCTAAGTGATGGCAAAAGCTCACAGTTCCTTCAGAACGGTGAGCTATAAAGTGATACGGGATGTACATGTTTCTGGTAAAATAATTTTTTGTACCCCTCAACCATTTTCTCAAAATTTTGGCTAAAAAGACTGACTTGATTGGTAATAAAATTTGAAAAATATATTACTCAAAAACTACTTATTGTATGTACACAATTTTTTCACAGAGTTAAGTTTGATTATAGCATTATCTAAATTCATTGATATTTTCCACTTGTATCACATGTTTTGGAAATAATTCCAGAATGAGATTTCAAGGAGACTGAAACGTCAGAAGAATACATCCTTAAGTTAGAGAACGGAAACTAAAAATTTTGCAATTTTTCCGTTTATAAAGGGGCATAACTCTAGAACGGTTAAAGTGACGCCACCAAAATTCAGACTTGATCTGTGTTTTGTGGTAATTAGCATTGTGTATAAGTTTCATAACATTTGGTTGAGGCAAACTCAAGTTACAGAATGGATACTGATTTTGGAACATACGGACAAGGGTAAAACTTAATGCCCCTCCGCTACGACCAAGCATAAACTAGAGGCTCTAAAGAGCCTGTGTCGCCACCTTGGTCTATGTGCATATTAAACAAAGGACACAGATGGATTCATGACAAAATTGTGTTTTGGTGATGGTGATGTGTTTGTAGATCTTACTTTACTGAACATTCTTGATGCTTCCAATTATCTCTATCTATAATGAACTTGGCCCAGTAGTTACAGTGGAAAATATTTTGTAAAATTTACAAAATTTACAAAATTTATGAAAATTGTAAAAATGACTATAAAGGGCAATAACTCCTTCAGGGGTCAATTGACAATTTTGGTCATGTTGACTTATTTGTAGATCTTACTTTGCTGTACATTATTGCTGTTTACAGTTTATCTCTATCTATAATAATATTCAAGATAATAACCAAAAGCTTCAAAATTTTCGTAAAATTACTAATTCAGGGCAGCAACCCAACAACGTGTTGCCTGATTGGTCTGAAAATTTAAGGGCAGATAGATCTTGACCTAATGAACAATTTTATCCTCGTCAGATTTGCTCTAAATGCTTTGGTTTCAGAGATATGAGCCAAAACTGCATTTTACCCTATGTACTATTTTTTAACCATGTCGGCCATCTTGGTTCATGGTGGGGTCATCGGACACATTTTTAAACTAGATACCCTAATGATGATTGTGGACAAGTTTGGTTAATTTTGTCTTAGTAGTTTCAGAGGAGAAGATTTTTGTAAAGATTACAAAATTTACAAAAATGGTTAAAATTGACTATAAAGGGCAATAACTCCTTAAGGGTCAACTGACCATTTTGGTCAAGTTGACTTATTTGTAGATCTTACTTTGCTGAACATTATTGCTGTTTACAGTTTATCTCTATCTATAATAATATTCAAGATAATAACCAAAAGCTTCAAAATTTTCTTAAAATTACCAATTTAGTGGCAGCAACCCAACAACAGGTTCTCCGATTCATCTGAAAATTTCAGGGCAGATAGATCTTGACCTGATTAACAATTTTACTCGTGTCAGATTTGCTCTAAATGCTTTGGTTTCAGAGTTATAAGCCAAAATATACATTTTACCCCTACGTTCTATTTTTAGCCATGGCGGCCATCTTGGTTGGTTTGGCAGGTCACCGGACACAATTTTTAAACTAGATACCCTAATGATGATTGTGGCCAAGTTTGGTTAAATTTGGCCCAATAGTTTCAGAGGAGAAGATTTTGTAAAGATTACAAAATTTACAAAAATGGTTAAAATTGACTATAAAGGGCAATAACTCCTTAAGGGTCAACTGACCATTTTGGTCAAGTTGACTTATTTGTAGATCTTACTTTGCTGAACATTATTGCTGTTTACAGTTTATCTCTATCTATAATAATATTCAAGATAATAACCAAAAGCTTCAAAATTTTCTTAAAATTACCAATTTAGTGGCAGCAACCCAACAACAGGTTCTCCGATTCATCTGAAAATTTCAGGGCAGATAGATCTTGACCTAATAAACAATTTTACCCCATGTCAGATTTGCTCTAAATGCTTTGGTTTCAGAGTTATAAGCCAAAATATACATTTTACCCTATGTTCTATTTTTAGCCATGGTGGCCATCTTGGTTGGTTTGGCAGGTCACCGAACACAATTTTAAACTAGATACCCCAATGATGATTGTGGCCAAGTTTGGTTAAATTTGGCCCAGTAGTTTCAGAGGAGAAGATTTTGTAAAGATTACAAAATTTACAAACTAGAGGCTCTAAAGAGCCTGTGTCGCTCACCTTGGTCTATGTGCATATTAAACAAAGGACACAGATGGATTCATGACAAAATTGTGTTTTGGTGATGGTGATGTGTTTGTAGATCTTACTTTACTGAACATTCTTGCTGCTTACAATTATCTCTATCTATAATGAACTTGGCCCAGTAGTTACAGTGGAAAATATTTTGTAAAATTTACAAAATTTACAAAATTTATGAAAATTGTAAAAATTGACTATAAAGGGCAATAACTCCTTAAGGGGTCAATTGACAATTTTGGTCATGTTGACTTATTTGTAGATCTTACTTTGCTGTACATTATTGCTGTTTACAGTTTATTTCTATCTATAATAATATTCAAGATAATAACCAAAAGGTGCAAAGTTTTCTTAAAATTACCAATTCAGGGGCAGCAACCCAACAACGTGTTGCCTGATTGGTCTGAAAATTTCAGGGCAGATAGATATTGACCTAATGAACAATTTTATCCTCGTCAGATTTGCTCTAAATGCTTTGGTTTCAGAGATACGAGCCAAAACTGCCTTTTACCCTATGTACTATTTTTAGCCATGTCAGCCATCTTGGTTCATGGCGGGTCATCGGACACATTTTTAAACTAGTTACTCTAATGATGATTGTGGACCAGTTTGGTTAAATTTGTCTTAGTAGTTTCAGAGGAGAAGATTTTGTAAAGATTACAAAATTTACAAAATTGTTAAAATTGACTATAAAGGGCAATAACTCCTTAAGGGTCAACTGACCATTTTGGTCAAGTTGACTTATTTGTAGATCTTACTTTGCTGAACATTATTGCTGTTTACAGTTTATCTCTATCTATAATATAATAATGTTCAAGATAATAACCAAAAGCTTCAAAATTTTCTTAAAATTACCAATTTAGTGGCAGCAACCCAACAACAGGTTCTCCGATTCATCTGAAAATTTCAGGGCAGATAGATCTTGACCTGATTAACAATTTTACTCGTGTCAGATTTGCTCTAAATGCTTTGGTTTCAGAGTTATAAGCCAAAATATACATTTTACCCTCGTTCTATTTTTAGCCATGGCGCCATCTTGGTTGGTTTGGCAGGTCACGGACACAATTTTAAACTAGATACCCCAATGATGATTGTGGCCAAGTTTGGTTAAATTTGGCCCAATAGTTTCAGAGGAGAAGATTTTGTAAAGATTACAAAATTTACAAAAATGGTTAAAATTGACTATAAAGGGCAATAACTCCTTAAGGGTCAACTGACCATTTTGGTCAAGTTGACTTATTTGTAGATCTTACTTTGCTGAACATTATTGCTGTTTACAGTTTATCTCTATCTATAATAATATTCAAGATAATAACCAAAAGCTTCAAAATTTTCTGTTATGAATAAATACAAACAACTGACCAATTTCTGCAGTCTGACATTCAAGATTGCTTCAGTGTGTATTGTTTATATAGTTAATTTTGTTGCATTATGTTAAGAATTTGTTGCATTTATAATTTTTTAGCCACAGTGGATACTTCTAATGGAAATTCAGATGACAGAAGTCTGTGAATTTATTTATTTTAAAATTCAGATGACAGAAGTCTGTAAATTTAATTATTTTAAAATTCACATTCCACAAAATGGGATTGTTTAAATGTATTTTACAGAAATGGAAAAAAAAGTTCTAGGGCTGGGGGTTTAAAGTAGGGTAGGTCGGATAACTGGAACCACCCATATATTTATATTTGGCCCAAGAACAAAATTTCACATCCTGACCGTAACTATCAATTCACATTATAAATTTATCGTAAATTCAAGTTTACTTTACATTTTTTTTCAAATGTAAAACGACTTCCATTCATAAATATTTGTAGTTGTGTATTGCAAAGTTACCATGTGTTTTCATCATATTCACTGGTCATGTTAAAATAGATTTTTATTATTGACCAATAATAAATTTGATATTCAATTCGTCAATTAATCAGGAAAGCCATGTGTAAATCATTTCGTATTTGTATTTCGATCTTTCCCCTTGATTCATGTGTAATTCTAACCCTGAAACACAGAAATAAGTATCCAAGAAAAACATGTATTGTTTTGATGATAATCTACACAATTATGCGATCTGATAAGGCAAATTCAGGTTAAGAATAGACTGAAGTCGAACAATTATAGTGTATTTTGGTGTAATACTGATTTTCTTCTCAGCGGTGATCTTTAACTTGACAAAAGTTATCAACAGTTCATGATTAAATATGAAAATTAACATGCTGCCCGCTTATCTCAATTGAAGCGCTGCAGGATAAAAAAATATTCAGAAGGCTCTGTGGTCCCCCATCATCATATAGGCCGGAGGAGAACTCTGAATTAAATTCCTTTAAATTTTTGAAAACATACAATCCCTTAATTCAAACATACATTTTTGTCATTCACCATTTAACTTTATAGATACATTTTTGTAGGTTACAAAAGGACGTAATTTGAGTTTGACTTTAGCGGTCGCGTTAATGCAAAATTATGCGTTTCTCACGCGGAACTTTTTAAAAATACGCAAAACAAATCAAGTCCTGCGTTATTTCCAGGCAAAAAAAATTAAACTATAAACGTTGATAAAGGCATCATTGACCATGTTGACTTTGTTTTTCTTGCATTCTCTGTTTCTCAAGCATGTCCTTTCCGTCAAAACGTCAAATTTACGTCAATTTAAGATCTTTTACTTCCGTTTTATTCCAGCCATCATGGCTTCAAACCCAAAGTCAACACAAAGGTCATTGTTTGATTTTATGAACTCTGCAAAAATATACAAAGTGAAGTACAGGGAATTTCTCAAAACTTTGTTGTTTGTTTGTTCTTTTCAAAAATTAAAATAATCAGTTGTTCACCATCATGTTCAGTTTTATTTTTAACTAAAATACCTGAAACCGGAATATACATGTAGAATTAACTTAGTTACGTGGAACAGGTAAAACACCAAAAAATATTTTGATACTTTCCCCTTCTTATTCTGAGCGTTTGATTGGACAACATAAATGAGCTCATCCAATCAAAAGCACTTGATTCAAATACACAACTGTAAATTTATTCACCAATGGAATACACATCTACAGGTTATAAACACAGTGACTGTCTTCTTAACCGCGGATAACAAGGATGATTATTTGGATTAGAAGTTGACTGACAAGAATTTTTAAACAAGTTCTTAACAAGGTTGACCTACAAATTCGTTCTTTTGAGTGACAGTATATATAATGTTTACTTAAAAGCTGTCACGCATGTTTTTGTGTCCATTACACAATTTTTTTGGTGGTCTGCGTTTTTTTCAAGCAAAAAAAAAAATTCTTCCGCGACCGCTGTTGACTTATTTCCCTTAGCTGCCATTTCAGAGGGATAAAAGCTTAAAGTTGATTTTCTTGTTTGACTCACCAAATTGAAGCATGGCGTACAAACAAGCCTGAAAAAGATCCTAACTAGATTGTAGTGATGAATCAAGAAAGGCTAAAAGAAATCAAAATTGTTCTGAAAACAACTTCTTCTAAAGGTTAGTATAACAAATTGAATTTGGCTGATTTATGAAGGAATTTGTGCACCTAGACCTCTAACATGTGGGTTGATGGCCTAGTGGTTAAGACAGATGGCTACAGTACTGAAGGTCATGGGTTAGATCTGGACTAGACGCAGAGGAAATGGAAACTTTGGTGGTTTCAGTTGGTCAAAGTGGCCCTCGATTTGTTCCTGGAGATCAATCTGTATATATATCACTTTGGTAGTCAGGGGACTTATTGAAATATGTGATTTTTAAATCACTTATTTAAGTTGCAAATTCGAAGTTTTGTCACAAATTGTGATTTTGTAGTTTTACCAAAATTTTAAACACATAGGTTTAGATAATATCTTTTCATTAGTAAAATTGAAAAAAATGAACTTTTTGCTTCTTTTAAGCAGCAAGGTTTATACCTTTGATGCAATTATTTAGCTGCAAATTCTATTTTAGTTGAAAAAATGCTATAAAAATGGCTTTACATAATGAACTGATACTTTCTTAACAGATTTTTCCCAGCAGTGGGAGTATTTTTCCTGTAAAATTCAAGGTTTCATCTTATAGATTATGTAGTAAAATTCTACTGTTCGCGATCAAAATTTCACTGTTCGGGGGTGTTGAAATTAGTGGGGGTTATTAAAATAATGATACTTAAAGAAGTAATTTTTTGGAAGGAAATTGAGGTATGATACTTAAACAAGTGATTTTTATGTCATTATCTTAGATTTAGTACAAGGTCATCATCTGACATGATCCGGTCATCCTATCAACACAGATGTTGGTTCTGATAATTTTAGCAACATAATTAGTCCCTGGATCATTAGTATTCTATATTTAAAGCTACAATAAAATTAAATCACTTAGTCTAGTGATTAATTTGTACTACTTAAATAGGTGATTATTAAAGAAAGACAACTCTTACTTCCAACCTTTATGGACATAATGTTACTTGAATCAGTGATTTAGAAAATCACTTATTTAAGTAAGTCCCCTGACTGTTTGGCTTGTCTAGTCCCGTCAAGGAGTCCCTTGGCTCTGTCCAAGTACTTTGGCTAACTCCAGCATAATATAAGACTTCCCGGTGTCCTAATATTCCCACTGTATTGGGTTGGGGATTGTCATGGTGGTGGGTTGTATTATATAAGTTAGTGACACAATACATACATTGTACAAACATAGCAACAAAAGGGATTCTTCTTAAATTGTGTCAATCAAAACCTATCTTCTATGGTAAATCTAAATAAGTTGGTACGAGTTTGCATTGTTTATGATGGTACAAGTTCATTGTAGTATAAGTTTGCCATGGTAAGTGTTGACATTGGTACATGTACATGTACCAGTTTTCAATGGTACGAGATACAATGCAACTATAATTCCTAAGGGTTTTATCTTAGCGGCAATAGTGCTCCTGCAGAGCTCCAGATAAGAATTTACTAATTAGGGTTTTTACTCCTCATTTTGTATTTAGGCCGAGAAAAAAAAAAATCTGTGTTTCCGGTAACCCAACCGACCCTGTTTTTTTAGCCCCCGACCCTAATTTTTTTATTGGATCTTCAAAAAAAAAAAAATTGGTATCAACCAACCCTGATTTTGACACAGTCTTCTGTTAATCGACATATTTATTTATCTAACTTGCTTCTTCTGGCACAGAAAGCCAGTAAAACATTTTATTTATGTCAAAAGGTATTCCAAATACGTTAAAATCAAAGAAATTTGCACAGCAGGTGCTTCAAAAACATTGCAAATGACCACACTTCCGGTATTTGAAACTAATTACGGACCCGGACTTGGAAAAACCATCATAATTTTCCGGATTTCGTTTACAATGTCAAAAAAAAAAAAAAAAAAATCCGACCTACCGACCCTATTTTTCAAAATGATGTTACGGGAAACACAGATTTTTTTTTTTTAGGCCTTAATTGAGTGAAAAAGTTTTTTCTTTTGCATCATCAGTTCAAGTTCACCCATCAGGCAAAGATTGAATTGTTTTTTTTCACTCCAATATTCCCGATTGTAATGGTTTTTTTTGTCATGGTACTAAAATTGAGACATTAATTTACTCTGTTTGGGTAAAATTGATGCATCAATAGTATCATGATTATAGTTCTGTGAATGTGTTAAAACAATTTAACTCCAATTCATGGACAGTTTTATTTTTACCCAATTTAGTGACATAAACCAAAATATTGTCCATGTAAACAGCAAAACAGTCACTATAAATATATGATCAGTGTCATTGCACACAAGAGTTATTGCTTTCTCCACGAGTGAATTGATAATACGGGTGACATTTCTTTATAATCCTCAGAAAATGTGTCAGTTTTAAGATAATTTAATAAAAACTAAGTCTTTGGCACAAGATGTGCTTTTTCTACCTCTCCTATTCCGTGTTATAAAAAGGAATTTTATGAACTGGTGCCGATTGTTTATCGGGATACAAAATTTTAGGAAGGGACAAACGATTTAAAGATTCCGACAAAGACCCAGTTCTGCCATTTGTGACTTCTCAACCCTTATCCCTTCACTTACATTTATGTTAACGTAAGTGGGCGAGAATGCCAGAGTAGTTAAGATTGGTGCTCTATTTTAAGAACGAAAGTAGATTTCTTTAAATTACAAAAAAAATAGATTTATAAATTACGCAAAAATAATTCATAATTTAGGGCAAATAACGCACTTGACAGCGACTAATAGGGTTGGGAATGCATAGTTTTCATAAATAATCGGGTTCCCCTTTGAATGAATTGGGTTCTTAGACGCTAAGCTGGACAATTAATTGGGTTTTCTATTATTTTAATTGGGTAATTACGCAGCTTATCTGGAGCTCTGCTCCTGTCAAAATATGTAATTTCTCATTTAATTGAAATCCTTCATATTGAGAAGTGTGTCAACTGAAATAACTTCTTGACATCTTAAGTTTTTAAACTG
The DNA here is from genome assembly GCA_017311375.1 of Mytilus coruscus. NCBI lineage: Eukaryota > Metazoa > Mollusca > Bivalvia > Mytilida > Mytilidae > Mytilus > Mytilus coruscus. The sequence continues at coordinate 3,391,141 of CM029598.1, read as the reverse complement.
ATATATCCTTTTTTTTTACAATCTGCTTCCATTACAGTTAATATATATAATGTAAATTATTAACCAGACCGAAATCATGGCCGCATATTGAATGGTCATGAACAACGTGTAACATCCAGATACTGAGACTGACTTGGGATTAAAAAAAAGTAAACAAGGACTGATGGCTCACTGACACTGAAAATTGTCTCAAATTACGTAATGGCGAGGGGTAAATTGTTGTGAGACACTGAATATAGCACCTGTTTCCAGTATTTGTGTTGGGTCGATGGGTTCTGTTTCTCTTTTGACTGTTCATCATGGAGGTCCTGTCAGGTCGTGTTTAAAATGTGATCCTCTCCAAATCAGGAGTTCATATCGGTACAAAATATGTACCGATCTCTTCCGCAAATCTTAGAGTTTATAAATAATGTCACTAAAAGCAAATCAATGCAATATATGTTAAGTGTTGGTTTGTTCAATCAAAGTTGATTTATTCTGCCACAGGCTGCTACGCGGTAGAATATATTTCTGCTATGGAGGCCGCACTATTTTTCTTATGTTTAAATTTTTAAATATTGTTCCTATTTTGCAGATTTGATGCTAACCCATCTATTGAAATCTTTTCAATTCTTTTGTGATTATTATTTACATTATTCCTGTAAGTTTTGGTATCAGATAAATAAAACATAAACGCGGACTATTTCAGATGTTCCAAGAAGTAGTGAGTTGTGTGTAAAACCAATGTCGGTCTCTCCCGATTTGACCCTAATGAAATTATTTGAAAATAACTGGACAGTCCATTGAAATAAAACCAGTCTATACACAAATCGTGTAAGGCTTTTGTATAGTTTAAGTTTATAATAAGCGAGAAGAAATGAGAAAGAAAGTCCGATAATTATTTCGTCATGGTTCAATGAGCATGTGTCATAAAATTGTAAACTTCCGGTAAACACCACTTCCTGAAGATCATCAAGCAAATAAATTCTGGGTTATAACAGTTGACACCCTTCGTTGATCAGTTTAAAATTCTTTAAGTGCTATTGTTCGCAGATAGAATATAAAACAAACTGTCATTCTTCGAGAGGACAGTTTTCCAACCTTTTAACCAGCCCAAGACATCTCTAACAGCAACATTATTAAGTAATGCAAAGCAAAGCATGACTAAACATCTAAAATAATGTATACATGATAGACATTTCATTCTAAAAATGGCAAATGCAATTCCAGATGATAGTCCGAGAGACATGAAGGAGATTGAGAAAGGCAGGGAAATGCAAAATGGTAGTGCTATGGCCCATGTTGATAGATATGGTTTCATGGGTGGTGACCAATACACTGACCCAGATGAGTAAGTTACCCTAAACTCTGTTCGTATCAATTTGTCTAATGAGTAGGTAAAGGTGACATTAGTTTAACGATGTTCAAATCTATCAACATAGGAACTTTGATAAGCAAAATTAAGTATCTGCATGGTATCCGTAATATCATTGATCAGGTTAGTGTGTCTGATTAGGAATTAGGACAACTTGGAATCAAAGACAACTAGGTCCAATTTAAAGACAACTCGAACCAGTGTGAAAATTGGTTGGGTCCATATAAATATGCTTTTAATCAGGTTCATTGACAACTTGGACCTGTTTGAAATACTGGTCAAGCCCATTTAAAAACAATTCTAATATAAGGAGAAATTCAATTGTGAGATAATCCTGGATTCAACATTACAAGGTGTTGAAGTAGAAAGTTCCTTTCAGAGCTTTAATGGCCCTGCTGACTTACATTTGTAGGTCGGGGCCATATAGTTTTACCCTTGTCTGTCATTCTGTCACTCCGCAAGAAACAGTTATACAGAATTTTTTTTTAAATGCCTTTATATATAGATGAACCATGATGAGTTACACATCAACTGTACGTTTGGTTCCGCTCCGCTGATTTTTGTCGAAATAACAGACTTTGGACTTTGAACATTTCGTGAAAATAACAGTTATACAGACTTTTTTTTCTAAACGCCTTCACATATTGACCTGATTTTTAGTATGTGAGCCTACTATGATGAGTTACAGATCGAATTTAGCCTAAGTTCCGCTCTGTTGATTTTTTTCAGAAATTACGTGCTTTCATGGCTTTGGACTTTGAAGATTTTGTGAAAATAACAGTCATAAGGACTTTTTGTAAACGCCTTCACAGGCGGAGCTGAATTTAAGTATGTGAGTCCACAATGATGAGTTACAGATCAAGTTTACGTTTGGTTCCGCTCCGATGATTTTTGCAGAAATTACAGGCTTTGGACTTTGAAAATTTCCACTTAAACAGATACGTTTATAAATAAAACAACAAATATCTTAAAATTAAATAAAAATACCAAAAAAGTGGTCAGAGAAGTCTTTCAAACTTGTCTGAATTGTCTTTCAAACTGGTCCGAGTTGTCTTGGTTCCGACTTGTCTTTGGTCTGAGTTGTCATCTATTCGTCTGATAAGTAAGTTACACAAATATTACTTGGGTTAGTTTTCTGATGAGTAAGTAACACAAACATTGCTCATGTCACTTTGTTTGTTGAGTAAGTAACCCAAAGTATTCCTCATCATGCTCATGTCAGTCTGTCTAACATTTCTAATAGAATTATAAACAAACATCTCTGATTTCTGTTTGTAAGATGAGTTAGTAAGGCCAAACATAAAAATATAGGTATAAGAAGATGAGGTATGAGTGCCAATGAGACAACTCTCCATGTTTGTTTGCTGTTGATGAGCTTTCACCTCTCCAGTACTTATATGAAAGCTGGGCTAATACTACTTCAGAGCCACAGGGAAATGATGTGGAAAACTTTCCTGTTTATTGTCTCGCCTTGACGGAGTCAAAAAGCGAGACATGGGTATGCTGTTTCTGGTGGTGGCGGCGGCGTCAACAATGTATTAGTTTGTGAGTAGGTCAGTTTATGGGGAACCACTAGTGGTAGGTCAATGATATTTGGTATGCTGTTGTATAAGCATTGGCATATCTCATTTCCATGGAGATTATTTGGATTCACCTTCTCAGACATGGTCTATTGACTTTGAAACTGTTGCTTAGTTTACATATATTAGTTTGTGAGTAGGTCAGTTCAAGGGGAACCATTAGTGGTAGGCCAATGTTAATTGGTATGCAGTTGTATAAGCATTAGCACATCTCATTTCCATGGAGAATATTTGGCCCCGCCCCCTCAGTCATAGTCTATTGACTTTGAAACTTTTGCTTAGTTTACAAGTATTAGTTGGTGATTAGATCAGTTTAAGATGAACCGCTAATGTTAAGTCAATGATATTTGGTATGCAAATGTATTAGCATTTTCAAGTCTCGTTTCAATTGAGATTATATAGCCCCACCCCCTCATCATTGTTCATTGACTTTGAAACTTTTACATAGTTTACAAGTTAATGTTTGTGTTTAGGTTTGTTTAAAGGAAACGACATTAATACATGTAATAAGTCAATTGGTATTTGGTATGCAGTTGTATTAGCAATGACACATCTCATTTCCATGTAGATTGTTTAGCCATATACCTTCAGTCATGGTTCATTGACTTTGAATATTTGCATTTATAACTTACATGTTAAAAGTATTGCTATTTTAATTTCATTTGCATTATCAAAATTACAAAAAAGCAAGACATATCTCTGTGTTAACAGTTTATGATATAATCATTGTTTCTCATAAATTTTTTTTTCGATTTAACAAATTTATATGCAACTTAAACATGGTAAACATTGTTAAGTCAATGAATTGAAACAAAGCATTTGCAATAAAATATATACATGTAACTTTAGGGATCTAAACAAATATAGATTAATGTGGGCTGAACGCATGTTTTTCACTTTTGGGATCATAGTTCTTCTGTCAGCTGTTCTATTTGTGAGTCTGAAGTCATTATTGTAAGAATATGGATTTCTGTCATCATGGTCATATTTGGTCAGCCTCTGATCCATGGTTAGAATAGCTTTTTTCAATGGGGACAAGGAAAACTTATAAAAATAACCAATCTTTTACAAACGATTTGGAAAGGAGCATGACACTTTTAATGCAAGAAATGGATCAAATGTCAACTTAAGGCAATTTCAATGAAGTTACAAAATTATTTTAGCTAAAATCATAATCTTTTGTTGTACGCTTGAGAAACAAGTGCTGGAAGTGAAAGAAAATACTTGGATTTGTCATGTTTGTTGGAATAAAAAGTTTTTTTTTGAAGTAAAATGCAATCAATCAACAAAGTCAATAGTTTCAAAAGGGAGGCGAAAGATAGCAAAAGGGACATTCAAACTCTTAAGTCAGAAAATAAACTAACACAGCCATGGCAAAAAAAGAGAAAGACAAACAACAGTACACAAAACACAACATAGAAAACTAAAGACTGAGCAACAGGAATCCCACTAAAACCTTGGGGTGAACTCAGTGCTCAAGAAGGGTAAGCAGATCCTGCTTCAAATGTGGCACCCGTCCTGTTGCTCATATAAGTACAAACAAGGTGATAAGTCTAATTCGGTAGGTTACATTTGGGGAAATCATGACAGTATTGTGGCTACTACAATTGGAACATATCCATTGTCATCTGTGAAATGGATATCCCATAACAGTCAACCAACTTGAAGGGATGATTTCAACTTCATCACTTGGAACTTTTGGTTTAGTAGGTTCATTGTGAACACGTTTCTATAAAAAGAAATAAATTGTCTTTTTAGTCCCCTACCGACAAAGTCGAAGGGGACTTTAGGTTTGCACTCCGTCCGTCTGTCTTGTCTGTCCATCCTTCAGTCTGGCAAATCAGTTTTCCACACTTTTTTTCCTTCGTGCTTGAAGATATTTGGTATATTGTTTTATCATGACAAGTTACAGATCAAGTTCGAATTTTGTTTCAGTTTGATAATTTTGTGCAGTGTTATGGTCCTTGGACTTAGAAAATTCACTCAAATATTCAGTTTTCTGCACTTTTTTTGGTCATGCTTGGAGATATTGATTTAATAATTGGTACATTGTTTTATCATGACAAGTTACAGATCAAGTTCGAATTTTGTTCCGGTCTGATGATTTTGTGCAGAGTTATGGTCCTTGGACTTAGAAAATTCACTCAAATAATCAGTTTTCTACACTTTTTTTCGTCATGCTTGAAGATATTGATTTGAAAATTAGGTCTTTCCACTATTTTGTGGAAAGACCTATTGTATTTGTTCTGATTATTTTTTTTCTTCTTCCGCCAAATATCAAAACTTGTTGTCTGGTTTCGCAAGATGTTGCTTAGATTTTTTGTCATATGATATCGAACAGTTATTGCGCTTTTGAGACTGACCCTGTTTAGTCGAAGACTTTTTATTGTAAGAGTTATCTCCCCAAACACTGTTTTCTTTGTGGTGAGATCTCCTTCGTAACCGTAAAAGAAAGCGACAAATTTATTTTACTAAATTGCTCGTTATATCCTCAGGATGATTTGTCAAATTTTAACTGAATCAATTCGTAGACTCCTTATGACAGTTATTTCCACTTTTGAATTTGACATAAGTGATATGTCAATGTATCACATGTATGGTAAGTAATACAGACCTAAGGTACGTGTATTTGAGGTCCTGGGTTCATAAAAATAAATTTGAGGTCAAGGTCATGTTCTAAATTTTGACTTTTCATTGTTCCGAGATCTCCTCCGTAACCGTAAAAGAAAGGGACAAATTTATTGTACTAAATTGCTTGTTATATCCTAAAGATGATTTGTCAAATTTAACCAAATCAATTCATAGACTCTATGACAGTTATTTCCTCTTTTGAATTTGACATAAGTGATATGTCAATGTATCACATGAATGGTAAGTAATACAGACCTAAGGTACATGTATTTGAGGTCCTGGGTTCATAAATATAAATTTGAGGTCAAGGTCAAAGGTCAAGGTCATGTTCTAAATTTTGACTTTTCATTGTTCCGAGATCTCCTCCGTAACCGTAAAAGAAAGCGACAAATTTATTTTACCAAATTGCTCGTTACATCTTCAGGATTAGGATGACCATTTGGACTGAAGCTATCCGGAGACTCCATATGAGAGTTATTTTCCCTTATGCATTTGATGTAAGTGGTATGCATTTCTAACTGGTAAACCATAAGTGATAGAGACCTAGGGTCTTTTGATTTGAGGTCCTTGGTCCAAAAAAAAACAAAATTAGGTCAAGGTCATATTCTAAATTTTGATTTTGGTTTATTTTCACTTCTTTTCAAAAACCATATAAGATATTGACAACATATTTTTACTAAATTGTTAGTTGCGACATGTCGTAACACATAAATTTTGGTTGAAAGGGGTACGCTGACATTAAATGGGAGTTTTCTTCTCTATTATATTTAAAATTAGGCATATGATGATATAACTCATTAACCATATATACATGTAATACAGACCTAGTGTCTTTTGATTTGAGGTCCTTGGTTTATGACCTTGAAATTGAGGTCAAGGTCATAGGTAAATTTGACGTTCTAGATTTTGACCTTTGCTTTAAATTCATATTTATACATCATAAAGCCATAGGACTTTGTGCATTAGGTTACAAGCCATATGACTTTGAAAAAGCAAACATAAGTGACCTTGTGTAAACCGGAAGTGGCTATTTTTTGTACTTATTTTATGTAAAAGTATATAGAACAATATATTTTTGAAAGCAGTTTCAAATAAACTATCAAATAATACCGGAAATGACATTTTTCAGACCGGAAGTATCAAATTACCTCTGTTATTTCAAACAAAATTGTATAGAAACCATATATTTTTGGAATTAGCAAACAATAAGCTATCATTTGACACTGGTAATGACATTTTAACCCCAATTTTAATATTTTCATATCAAAATAAATCTTTAGAAGTGGAAAGACCTTCAATTGTTCTCTGAACAATTGGTTTTTAATTGGTATATAGTTTTATCATGACAAGTTACAGACCAATTTCGAATTTTGTTTCGGTCTAATGATTTTGTGCAGAGTTATGGTCCTTGGACTTAGAAAATACACTCAAATAATCAGTTTTCCACCCTTTTTTTTCGTCATGCTTGAAGATATTGACTTGATATTTGTTTTATAGTTTACACCATGACAAGTTATAGATCAAGTTAGCATTTTGTTCCAGTACAATTGATTTTTAACCGGTAGGGGACTATGTATTGCAATGCAATACTCTCAGAATGCTTGTTCTTAAACTATTTTATTTTATAAATGGAAAACTGCTATTTCATCAACTTGGTAAAAATGGAAAATTTAACACAAAAAAAAACCATTAAAGAGGGAAATAAAACAATTTCAGTCGGCCAGTACTTCTACTACTAGGGGTTGTTTAACAACCTTAATAACTACCAATGAGGGTCTCATACGGTTGGTGTCTGGCAGTGAACAGCAAACAAACATATTTTTTATTTAAGTCTAATGCAAGAAATTGCTCATGTAAATTTGTCAAAGGAGTAAGTAATCCAAAACTTTGCTGAGGTTATATTGCATTGTTTGTCTAATGAGTAAGCAACCCAAAACAAAACATTAATCATGTAAGATTGTCTGATAGCTAAGCAAACCAAAAGAAAACCTTGCTCAGTTTGTCTGATGAGTAAGTAATTATAACCCAAAACAAAACATTAATCATGTCAGATTGTCTGATAACTAAGCAAACCAAAAGAAAACATTGCTCAGTTTGTCTGATGAGTAAATAACCCAAAACAAAACATTAATCATGTAAGATTGTCTGATAACTAAGACAACCAAAAGAAAACATTGCTCAGTTTGCATGGTTTGTCTGATGAGTAAATAACCCAAAAAATCTAACCGTGTTTTTATATTTTAAATTTTGGGGCCCATTTTCAAATTGGTCCACATTAGGGTCCAAAGGGTCCAAAATTAAACTTTGTTTGATTTTAAAACAAAATTGAATTCATGGGGTTCTTTGATATGCTAAATCTAACTGTGTATATAGAATTTGGATTTTGGGACATGTTTTCAAATTGGTCTACATTAAAGTTCAAAGGGTCCAAAATTAAACTCAGTTTGATTTTAACAGAAATTGAATTCAAGGGGTTGTTTGAAATGCTGAATCTAAACATGTATTTAGATTTTCGATTTAGGGTCCAGTTTTCAAGTTGGTCCATATCAGGTCCAAAATTAAACTTTGTTTGATTTCAACAAAAATTGAAAATATGGGGTTCTTTTATATGCTGAATCTAACCTTGTATTTAGATCTTGAATTTTGGGCCCTGTTATCAAATTGGTCCACATTGAGGTCCAAAGGGTCCAAATAAAACTTTTTGTTTTTGTTTGATTTAATAAAAAAATTATTTTTTGGGGTTCTATGATATGCTGAATCTAACCGTTTATTTAGATTTTGGATATTGGACCATAACAGGTAAATGTCCAATTTAAAATTTTTCAGTTCTTTGACAACATTTATTCTGTGTCAGAAACCTATGAAGTGTCAAATATTTAATCACAATCCAAACTGAGAGTGGTATCAAGCTTGATTGTAGTATCCTGTTCAGGGTTCAACCTCTGCGGTTGTATCAAGCTGCGCCCTGCAGAGCATTTTATTTAAAGATGTAAGGGGACCTTTACATCTTTTGATCTTCGGTGGATAGTTGTCTCACCAGCAGTCATACGTTACAGCATCTCCTTATTTTAACCAGTTCAAATAAAACTGCCATACATATAGCTAATCTTTTATAATCCCAAGATGTACAGATTATCAGTGTCAAAAATGTATTTAAACTTATTAAAAAGTCTGAGAGATTTCTTGTCAAAATACTGAATAGTGTATTTGCATTACATTCACATCATCATCATTACCAATTTTACAGCAATTATTTTAACTCAAAGCAGACTCATCATGCTCATACAGTATTGTACTTTATAAATATTGCATGCTGGTATAAACATTTTCATGATATAAAACATGTATAACACGGTACTGTATTCAGGGGGACTTTGAAAGTATGATTTACTCTGAGAAATAAAATTTGTTTAAACTATATATGTAAATGCTGCATGTGCTGTGAATGGTTGTAATGTCTGTTTTCAGAGAACACAGGATTTCATTTGAGAAATTAAGAAAAAGAGAGATGAAATGGCTTGAAATGTTTGAAAATTGGGAAAAATGTATGAGTAAAAGATTTAAAAAGGTAAAACAAATGTATACCATATAGATATAATCATTTACAAATATTTAAAGAAGTATATACCATATAATCATTTATTACTTGATTTAATAAAGAAGTTGGGACTATAGAATCATTTACAAGTCAAACAAAAGAATTCCGTATACAATGGTATGTGTGTAGAAATTCACGAATGGTACTAGAAGAGTGACATTATCAAAAAAAAATAATAAAAGAGAAGATGCCCATTATGTAATAACCTTAAAAGATAGTCATTACAATACAGTTTCTGAAAGTAACTTATTTTCTCAAAAGTCTTTTTTTTTTGTAAAAATCAGATTGGTTACTTAATTTTCAGTATGAAATGTTGACATTTTTATACGACCGCAAAATTTTTGCGGTCGTATATTGGTATGACGTTGCGCGTCGTCGTCGTAATCGTCATCGTCGTCCGAAGACATTTGGTTTTCGCACTATAACTTTAGTATAAGTAAATAGAAATCTATGAAATTTAAACACAAGGTTTATGACCACAAAAGGAAGGTTTGGATTGATTTTGGGAGTTTTGGTCCCAACAGTTTAGGAATTAGGGGCCAAAAAAGGGCCCAATAAACATTTTTCTTGGTTTTGGCACAATAACTCTAGTATAAGTAAATAGAAATCTATGAAATTTTAACACAATGTTTATGACCACAAAAGGAAGGTTGGGATTGATTTTGGGAGTTTTGGTCCCAACAGTTTAGGAATTAGGGGCTAAAAAAGGGCCCAAATAAGCATTTTTCTTGGTTTTTGCACAATTACTTTAGTATAAGTAAATAGAAATCTATGAAATTTAAACAAAAGGTTTATGACCACAAAAGGAAGGTTGGGATTGATTTTGGAAGTTTTGGTCCCAACAGTTTAGGAATTAGGGGCCAAAAGGGTCCAAAATTAAATTTTGTTTGATTTCATCAAAAATTGAACTATTGGGGTTCTTTGATATGCCGAATCTAACCGTGTATTTAGATTCTTAATTTTTGGTCCCTTTTTCAAATTGGTCTACATTAAGGTCCAAAGGGTCCAAAATTAAACTTAGTTTGATTTTAACAAAAATTGAATTCTTGGGGTTCTTTGATATGCTGAATCTAAACATGTACTTAGTTTTTTGATTATGGGCCCAGTTTTCAAGTTGGTCCAAAGCGGGGTCCAAAATTAAACTTTGTTTGATTTCAACAAAAATTGAATATATGGGGTTCTTCGATATGCTGAATCTAACCATGTATTTAAATTTTTGATATTTGGGCCCGGTTATCAAATTGGTCCACATTGAGGTTTAAAGGGTCCAAAATTGAACTTTATTTGATTTCATCAAAAAATGAATTCTTGGGGTTCTTTGATATGCTGAATATAACCATGTATTTAGATTTTGGATATTGGAATACCACAAAGGGATGGTAAGAATTGTCTTTGGGAGTTATGGCTGAAACCGTTAAGGAATAAGGTGCAAAAAAGGGGGGAAAGGGTTTCCAGGTTAATGGACAATTACTTAAGTACAAAACATAATTTAAAAGGCAGTTTAAGGTTGGTAATTGAAACTCATTTGAATATCTCACCTAAACTGCTTGTAAATTATGTATATATATTGGAAATTTGCCAAAAACTTTATTATTAATAAATTCCATTGGAAATTTGCCAATAACTTTAGTTTAATGAACTTCATTGGAAATTTGCCAATATAAAATGTTGCTGATGAAGCTTTTTTGTTTATCTCACCTAAACTGCTTTTAAATTATGTATATTGGAAATTTGCCAAAAACTTTGTTATTAATAAATTCCATTGGAAAGTTGCCAATAACTTTAGTTTAATGAACTTCATTCGTGTCATTGGAAATTTGCCAATATAAAATGTTGCTGATGAAGCTTTTTTGTTTATCTCACCTATTATAAAACTGCTTTTAAATTTTGTATATTGGAAATTTGCCAAAAACTTTATTATTAATAAATTCCTTTGGAAATTTGCCAATTTGGGGCCAAAAAGGGGCCTAAAAACAAGCATTTTTCTAGTTTCCAGACAATAACTTGTGTTCAAGTGTATGGATCTCTCTGAAATTGTACTGCAAGGTACTATACCACAAAGGGAAGGCTGGGATTGAGTTTGGGGGTGATGAATCATAAGGGGGTTCAAAAAATTTGGGGGAGGGATTTTTTTTCCATTTTAAATTGGTTATTTCTGATTTATATATAAAATAATAATGATATGGTTTGAATAGGTAAATTAAAATTTTTAAGTTCTTGGACCACATTCATTCTGTGTCATAAACCTATGCTGTGTCAAATATTTAATCACAATCCAAATTCAGTGCTGTATCAAGCTTGAATATTGTGTCCATACTTGCCCCAACTGTTCAAAGTTCGACCTCTGTGGTCGTATCAAGCTGCGCCCAGTGGAGCATTTCATTTTCCCTTATTTCTTAAACTAGTCTTATTGATAGCCTATCAACATCTTCTTCTGATGTTTACCAGTGAAATTTTAATAATAATAATATTATAATTCTTTATTTAAAGAGGGTTACACAGTTAGCTATAAAACTAATCTTCCCTGAGGCCTTTTTTTACAGGTAGATATCAACTGATATAAATCCAACCTACCTCATTTACATGGAGTTTCAACCTTCAAGCATATACACAAAAATTATATTTGTCAACATTACATACAGGGATTTCCAAATTAAATATCTTAGTTACATGAGATGTTTTGCACACTATTAATTCATGAAAGTATTATTTGTTCTATAAGTATTTTTTCTAAAAATAAAAAAACTGACAACTGCCAGATTTAAGACATTTCTTTCACATGTATGCTTAAATTGATTTCCTTGAAACTGGACACTATGGATACGATAAATAATAGGATGTGGTATGATTGCCAATGAGACAACTCTCCACCAGAGACTAAATGACATAGAAGTCACCCCTTAAATTTTTGGAATTTCCTGGTTTGTTGTTCTAAAGCTACAGGACTTTAGCTTGTCAGATTAATAAAAGGCATACATGTCATGCTCTAGCTGTAGTATCCTTGGATCAATTTACTACAAACTTGACTCTGTTGTTGGGATTGTGGAATTTAGACTCACTTTTGATTTTGAAAATTTCTTGTTTTAGTTTAAGAGTTATGGGATTTATAACATTCCTTTTTTACCCAAAATTGATACCCTTAAAGTTATCCCAATGCATGTTTTCTACAGAGCCATTTTACTAATGTCTGATTTGATCCTTATAAATATTTCATTGTTCATACATTTTTTGTTTGTTTGTATTTATGTTCATTTTTTGTCTCGCTATGATGGTGTCAGAAAGCGAGACATAGGTATGCTATTAGTTTGTGATTAGGTCAGTTTATGGAGAACTACTAGTGGTAGGTCAATGATATTTGGTATGCAGTTGTATAAGTACATCTCATTTCCATGGAGATTATTTGGCCCCGCCCCCTCATACATGGTCTATTGACTTTGAAACTTCTGCTTAATTTACATGTATAAGTTTCTGATTACGTCAGTTTAAGGGAAACAACTAGTGGTAGGTCAATGATTTTTTGGTATGCAGTTGTATTAGCATTGGCACATCTCATTTCCATGGAGATTATTTGGCCTTGGCCCCTCAGTCATGGTCTATTGACATTAAAACTTTTCCTTATTTTACATGTATTAGTTTGTGATTAGGTCAGTTTATAGGGAACCACTAGTGGTAGGTCAATGATATTTGGTATGCAGTTGTATTAGCATTGGCACATCTCATTTCAGCCTGCACAGTTAGCCACTAGTCCGATGCCCCAGACTAGTAAAATTTTATTCAGACTAATAAATTTTTGCAAAACTTTGTTTAGATACATAAGGAAAATGTCTGAATATTTGTCTTCGGACTACTAGTTGGAAAGATTTTGGTGCAGACTGTCATTTCCATGGAGATTATTTGGCCCCGCCTCCTCAGTCATGGTCTATTGACTTTGAAACTTTTACTTAGTTGACATGTATTGGTTTGTGATTAGGTCAGTTTATGGGGAATTACTAGTGGTAGGTCAATTATATTTGGTATGCATTTGTATAAACATTGGCACATCTCATTTCTATGGAGATTATTTGGTCCCACCCCCTCAGTCATGGTCTATTGACTTTGAATATTTTGCATGTTAAAATATTGCTATTTTGATTTCAACATTTGCATTTTTCTATCAAAATAACAATACAATAGACATATCTCAGTGTTAACAGTTTATCATATCCAAAGACAGGTACAATGTAACAAAGATGGTCATATTCTCATGGTACATGTTTATTGCTTTCTATCAGTCTGTCCATCCAAGCACGTCTCACAATAGCACTACTTGTCTCGTGTGGTTTTATGAATCCTCTCCAAATTTTTTATCCAGCCAAACTGGATCTATCTCATCACTCCGGATTTAAGATGAATCAGAATTGGTATTTGAAGACATATCATGAAACCAATGCAATGAAAGTAAATAGTCCAATTTAATTACCTACTTCAAACTTTTGACATGTAATTTGCCCTTAAATAAAAAAAAAAGGTCAAACAGCTTCTAGATTTTAAATATACACTTGCGCATTTTCCTTTGTAAACCAAAATTTATAGAATATTACCATTTATGAATTAATGTGAAAATGTAAGATATCAATTTAAATAGTTGATAAGAATTGTGAAATATAAATAAGAAGATGTGGTATGAGTGCCAATGAGACAACTCTCCATCCAAGTCACAATGTATAAAAAGTAAACAATTATAGGTCAAAGTACGGCCTTCAACACGGAGCCTTGGCTCGCACATAACAGCAAGCTTTAAAGGCCCCCAAAATGACTAGTGTAAAACAATTCAAACAGGAAAACCAATGGTCTAATCTATATAAAAAAAGAGAAATGAGAAACACTTATGAACCACAATAACAAATGACAACTAATTGCATGATTTGGGTTATGATCTTATATATGCTTGTCTGAATCTGATGTACAGTAGTTGTCGTTTGTTTATGTAATTTATACGTGTTTCTCGTTTCTCGTTTTTTATATAGACTATACCGTTGGTTTTCCTGTTTGAATGGTTTTACACTAGTAATTTTGGGGCCCTTTATAGCTTGTTGTTCGGTGTGAGCCAAGGCTCCGTGTTGAAGGCCGTACATTGACCTATAATGGTTTACTTTTATAAATTGTTATTTGAATGGAGAGTTGTCTCATTGGCACTCACACCACATCTTCCTATATCTATTGTGTAAGTAATGGAATACAATTTGGTACAAGCTGTGTATTAATATCACAGTGGATTCCCACACTTTTTTCAAATTCTATTGTTTCATTTTTTTCTTATGGCATCTTGAAGTCAAGAATTGTGTTTTAAGTTGTGTAATTAAAGTGTCTGTTCCATAAATCAATACAATAACTCTTGTATTACATGATTGACTTCAGTATTATCTTAGATGGTTGATATATAACATAGATAGATCTATCTGTAATTAATTTTGATACACATTTAGTGTAAATACATCAAATTATTCTGTAAATTATGTGTCAAAGATGAATTATATATATAATTATTAAGGACGAGAATAGTTTGTTGTTTTTTTTTTTAAAGAAATGGCAAAATTTTTTTTTTTAGAAAAATTCAAGCAGAGAGTATTTTACTTTTAAAATCTGTGTCATAATCACCCGATATTAGTCAATAATGAAGGTTAATTTAAGTTTCTGTTGTCACTGATTTGCTTGAAACAAAAAACAAAACAGCTTAACTCTTAACCTGAGCATTTTCTTCAATAACATTTATTTATTCCCCATGATATTTAGAAGTTTAAGGTATTTATAGAATGAAAACATATCTGCTGTCAGTGCTGTTCAGTGTTCTGAATGTTTTACTGCATCTAGATGTATTGTAAGAAGTTTTTATTAAAATGGAGAATGAATAAAAGGAGATGTGGAGTCAAAGTCAATGAGGCAGCAACCCAAGGACAAAAATAACCAAAAGAGACATAAAGGGCAACATGAAACCTTCAACAATAGACAGTTGTCTATAACAAATGTACGTGTAAAATATGTTTAACTCTAAATTGGTGTTGAAAAATATATAAAGGAATTACTTGCAACTGGAATAAATATTTCCTTGTCATGCTTGTTACAATATGGTGCAATAATGTGTTTTTAGTGGGATGTTTATTTATTTTTTAGATTAGAGAAAGATGTCGTAAAGGTATTCCTCCCTCCCTGAGGTCAAGGGCATGGCAGTATTTATGTGGTAGTAAATTCCTAATGGAACAGAATGCAGGAAGATATCAGGTAAAGGTATTTCCCCATTCTTGAAGTCAAGGGCATGGCAGTATTTATATATGTGGTAGTAAATTCCTAATGGAACATAATGCAAGAAGATATCAGGTAAAGGTATTTCCCCATCCTTGAGGTCAAGGGCATGGCAGTATTTATATATGTGGTTGTAAATTCCTAATGGAACAGAATGCAGGAAGGTATCAGGTAAAGGTATTTCCCCATTCTTGAGGTCAAGGGCATGGCAGTATTTATATATGTGGTAGTAAATTCCTAATGGAACATAATGCAAGAAGATATCAGGTAAAGGTATTTCCCCATCCTTGAGGTCAAGGGAATGTCAGTATTTAAATATGTGGTTGTAAATTCCTAATGGAACAGAATGCAGGAAGGTATCAGGTAAAGGTATTTCCCCATTCTTGAGGTCAAGGGCATGGCAGTATTTATATATGTGGTAGTAAATTCCTAATGGAACATAATGCAAGAAGATATCAGGTAAAGGTATTTCCCCATCCTTGAGGTCAAGGGAATGTCAGTATTTAAATATGTGGTTGTAAATTCCTAATGGAACAGAATGCAGGAAGATATCAGGTAATGGGAACAGAAGACAAAAGAAGTATTCTTTTTGAAAGGTTATCACCTCACCTCACCTATCCTCTTCATGCCGCTAGGCACTTACGGCCAGGATACATTCTTGAAAGGTTATATTATTGAATAACAAAGTTGTCTGTCATTTTTTAAACTCATCTGGATGTTCCTTAGGGCATCCTGTTTAAAAATTGTATCTGGAGATCTCTTCCATCAACAATCATGGCTGCCGCTGTTACTAAGAATAAAACAATGGGTTAAAATGCAGTTTTTGGCTTATATCTCAAAACTAAAGCAGTATGCGCAAAACTGGCAATTTCAAAATGTTCAATAGGTCAATTTCTATCTCCTGAGGAATTTTTTGAAAAATTGGACAACCCATTTTGGAGTTATTGCCCCTGAAATGTTAATTTTTAGCAATTTTCACAGATTTTATTAATTATCTTGAAAACTATTTTAGAAAGAGAGAAATTTAAGCATATAAATATGCCCCTAATAATTAGATCTACAAATGAGTCTATAAACCTGTATGTTCAACGTAAATACAATGAAATATGACTTAACGTCACAGTACCCAAATTGCACCGAGTACCCAAATTGCACCTATTCAACAAAAAGCGGTGCCGGAATCTTACAAGTGTTCTTTGAGACTAAATAATTTGTAATTTTGTGATTTGACATTATACACGTCTTTTAACAAAGGTAAATATATTCAAATATAAACAAAACGTTCACAGTATATATCAACAGATGAAACATTCACTGAAAAAAGTAAATCTACGAAAACGTTGCCATGCGACGTTCACAAAAAATCATCTTTTAAAAATGATCAAATCAAACATGTTACAAGCATCAATTTCATAAAAAATTAATAGTTAGCATAGACTAATGTCAAATTGTTCTAAATATCTGAAGAAATAAAGCAAAACTTCTGTTATTCGATTTTTAAGGATGTAAATTTAAGCATGGATGCAATTTGGGTACTCCTCATTACAGAATCATAGATCGTTTGGAGGTCGGTTCAAACCCATTTTTGTCGAGCCTTCGACTTTAGTCGAAAAATCGAGACATAGCGATCCTACATTCCGTCGGCGGCGGCGTCCACAAATATTCACTCTGTGGTTAAAGTTTTTGAAATTTTAATAACTTTCTTAAACTATCCTGGATTTGTACCAAACTTGGACAGAAGCTTGTTTATGATCATAAGATAGTATCCAGAAGTAAATTTTGTAAAATAAAATTCCTATTTTTCCGTATTTTACTTGTAAATGGACTTAGTTTTTCTGCCAGGAAACATTACATTCACTCTGTGGTTAAAGTTTTTAAAATTTTAATAACTTTCTTAAACTATCCTGGATTTGTACCAAACTTGGACAGAAGCTTGTTTATGATCATAAGATAGTATCCAGAAGTAAATTTTGTAAAAATAAAATTCCTATTTTTCCGTATTTTACTTGTAAATGGACTTAGTTTTCTGCCAGGAAACATTACATTCACTCTGTGGTTAAAGTTTTAAAATTTTAATAACTTTCTTAAACTATCCTGGATTTGTACCAAACTTGGACAGAAGCTTGTTTATGATCATAAGATAGTATCCAGAAGTAAATTTTGTAAAATAAAATTCCTGTTTTCCGTATTTTACTTGTAAATGGACTTAGTTTTTCTGCCAGGAAACATTACATTCACTCTGTGGTTAAAGTTTTTAAAATTTTAATAACTTTCTTAAACTATCCTGGATTTGTACCAAACTTAGACAGAAGCTTGTTTATGATCATAAGATAGTATCCAAAAGTAAATTTGTTAAAAAAGAATTTCATTTTTTCCGTATTTTACTTATAAATGGACATAGTTTTTCTGCCAGGAAACAATACATTCACTCTGTGGTTAAAGTTTTTAAAATTTTAATAACTTTCTTAAACTATCCTGGATTTGTACCAAACTTGGACAGAAGCTTGTTTATGATCAAAAGCTAGTATCTAGAAGGCAATTTTGTTAAAATTTTGTACCTGTTTATCCGTATTTTAATTATAAATGGACTTAGTTTTTCTTCCAGTTAACATTAAATACAGTCTGCAGTTAAAGTTTTTAAAACATTTATTAGATTCATAAACTATCCTGGATTTATACCAAATTTTGACAGAAGCTTCTTACAATCAAAAGAAAGTATCTAAAGGAATATTTTTATTGATTTTTTTTCCTCATTTTTGTTGAGCCTGCAATTAACAGCAAAAGTAGGCGAGACACTGGGTTCCGCGGAACCCTTACGAATTTTTCTATGACTCAATATGGATTCAAAATTAAATTGGTGGAACCATATAGTAAATAATGACACATCTACAAAATAAACACAGAATGGAAACTTTTGTCTGGATCATAAATAAACGTAGGTGAAAAAACTGTCAAAATAGGTGCAATTTGGGTACTGTCACGTTACCTGTTTAATCAACAGAAAACATCATTAAAAAATTCTGAAATCCAGGATGAGACCAATTGTTCTCCAACTTTTAGGAAATATTAATGCCTTAGAAATCCCATTTAAGAATTATGGTTGATGACCCAAATCACCTCCAAACTTTGCCTCCACTATTACAAAAAATGTCAATTTTAATTTTCACTATGTAAAATTTTCATATTTTGAAAAAGAGTTCAAACAAAAATTTTACTTGAAGAAGATACTTGTGCAAGTTGTAGGAAGGAATGTACTTTCACATACCTGTGTTATATCCTATTCAGCATGTATTATGTTTTTTACCACCTCCATCTTTCGTCTCTTTGTTTTCGCTAAGATAGCACCTACATTTTTTGTCTGATCTTCTTTAGATTTGGATAAAAGTTTCCACTAATCAAAACCAAAGATCAGTTAGATAATTAGAAAAATAAAAAATGTGGTCATTTTTTTTATGTAGAGGGACTTGTAATAAAAGGGGAAAAAAGATACCAAAGGAAAATACATCAAAGAGAAACTCACAACGCCATGGCAAAATTTAAAAATGATGAAAAGACAAAAAACAGTCAAGAAAACCCTACATAGAAAACTAAAGACTGAGCAATAAAAACCATGTACTAAAAGTATGGGGTGATACAAAACCCTACATAGAAAACTAAAGACTGAGCAATAAAAACCATGTACTAAAAGTATGGGGTGATACAAAACCCTACATAGAAAACTAAAGACTGAGCAATAAAAACCATGTACTAAAAGTATGGGGTGATACAAAACCCTACATAGAAAACTAAAGACTGAGCAATAAAAACCATGTACTAAAAGTATGGGGTGATACAAACCCTACATGGAAAACTAAAGACTGAGCAATAAAACCATGTACTAAAAGTATGGAGGATACAAAACCCTACATAGAAAACTAAAGACTGAGCAATACAAACCATGTACTAAAAGTATGGGTGATACAAAACCCTACATAGAAAACTAAAGACTGAGCAATAAAACCATGTACTAAAAGTATGGGGTGATACAAAACCCTACATAGAAAACTAAAGACTGAGCAATAAAACCATGTACTAAAAGTATGGGTGATACAAAACCCTACATGGAAAACTAAAGACTGAGCAATAAAACCATGTACTAAAAGTATGGAGGATACAAAACCCTACATAGAAAACTAAAGACTAAGCAATAAAACCATGTACTAAAAGTATGGGGTGATACAAAACCCTACATAGAAAACTAAAGACTGAGCAATAAAAACCATGTACTAAAAGTATGGGGTGATACAAAACCCTACATAGAAAACTAAAGACTGAGCAATAAAAACCATGTACTAAAAGTATGGGTGATACAAAACCCTACATGGAAAACTAAAGACTGAGCAATAAAACCATGTACTAAAAGTATGGAGGATACAAAACCCTACATAGAAAACTAAAGACTGAGCAATAAAACCATGTACTAAAAGTATGGGGTGATACAAAACCCTACATAGAAAACTAAAGACTGAGCAATAAAACCATGTACTAAAAGTATGGGGTGATACAAAACCCTACATAGAAAACTAAAGACTGAGCAATAAAACCATGTACTAAAAGTATGGGGTGATACAAAACCCTACATGGAAAACTAAAGACTGAGCAATAAAAACCATGTACTAAAAGTATGGGGTGATACAAAACCCTACATAGAAAACTAAAGACTGAGCAATAAAAACCATGTACTAAAAGTATGGGGTGATACAAAACCCTACATAGAAAAACTAAAGGCTGAGCAATAAAAACCATGTACTAAAAGTATGGAGTGATACAAAACCCTACATGAAAAACTAAAGACTGAGCAATAAAAACCATGCTAAAAGTATGGGGTGATACAAAACCCTACATGGAAAACTAAAGACTGAGCAATAAAAACCATGTACTAAAAGTATGGAGTGATACAAAACCCTACATAGAAAACTAAAGACTGAGCAATAAAAACCATGTACTAAAAGTATGGGGTGATACAAAACCCTACATCGAAAACTTAAGACTGAGCAATAAAAACCATGTACTAAAAGTATGGGGTGATACAAAACCCTACATGGAAAACTAACGACTGAGCAATAAAAACCATGTACTAAAAGTATGGGGTGATACAAAACCCTACATAGAAAACTAAAGACTGAGCAATAAAAACCATGTACTAAAAGTATGGGCCAGGGTGATACAAATCCCTACATAGAAAACTAAAGACTAAGTAATAAAAACCATGTACTAAAAGTATGGGGTGATACAAAACCCTACATAGAATAACTTAAGACTGAGCAATAAAAACCATGTACTAAAAGTATGGAGTGATACAAAACCCTACATAGAAAACTAAAGACTGAGCAATAAAAACCATGTACTAAAAGTATGGAGTGATACAAAACCCTACATTGAAAACTAAAGACTAAGCAATAAACAGTCAGGGGCGTTACTTAAACAAGTAACTTTTTTAGTTACTTATATAGGTAATTTTTGTTTTCAAAAATTATAAAATTACTCAATATAGTTATTTTAAATTTCAATAGAAACATGGACAAAATTTAGTTTTCATGAATTTTTACATCATTTTATATCATAAAATAAAGAATTTATAAGATTTGAGAGGAGTATAGACATAAAGGGTTACTTTAAAAATAATGACAAAAATATCACTTGAATAAGTTATTTTATACAACTTTGAAAGAATTAGTAATAACACTTATTTAAGGAACATATGTAATTGTTTTGGGTTACAAATTATAAATAACTTCAAGTCTTAATTATTTCACAAGTTTCTATCTATTTATATCTGTCTACCTTCAAGATTTTCAAGGAAAACGATATTTTAATAGTCCCAAGAGACCAAACTTTGACCAAGAAGCGTCAATATGAAAGATAAGTGCGTCAGAAAGCCAATTAGTGTTTCAGAAGGATTAGATTTTATATTTCATGGGAAAAATAACCAGATGACTGTGAAAATTTGTTAAAGCTAGAAAAATCTGTATAATTGGACACCTATAAAAATAATATTTAGAAAAGTTACTTATATAAGTAATTTTTAAAATAGCCTTGTTTTCAAGATTACTTATATAGGTAATTTTAAAAGTTACTTGTTTAAGTAATGCCCCTGACTGATAAAAACCATGTACTAAAAGTATGGGGTGATACAAAACCCTACATTGAAAACTAAAGACTGAGCAATAAAAACCATGTACTAAAAGTATGGGGTGATACAAAACCCTACATAGAAAACTAAAGACTGAGCAATAAAAACCATGTACTAAAAGTATGGGGTGATACAAAACCCTACATAGAAAACTAAAGACTGAGCAATAAAAACCATGTACTAAAAGTACGGGGTGATACAAAACCCTACATAGAAAACTAAAGACTGAGCAATACAAACCATGTACTAAAAGTACGGGGTGATACAAAACCCTACATAGAAAACTAAAGACTGAGCAATACAAACCATGTACTAAAAGTACGGGGTGATACAAAACCCTACATAGAAAACTAAAGACTGAGCAATAAAAACCATGTACTAAAAGTATGGAGGATACAAAACCCTACATTGAAAACTAAAGACTGAGCAATAAAACCATGTACTAAAAGTATGGGTGATACAAACCCTACATTGAAAACTAAAGACTGAGCAATAAAACCATGTACTAAAAGTATGGAGGATACAAAACCCTACATAGAAAACCAAAGACTGAGCAATAAAAACCATGTACTAAAAGTATGGGGTGATACAAAACCCTACATAGAAAACTAAAGACTGAGCAATAAAAACCATGTACTAAAGGTACGGGGTGATACAAAACCCTACATAGAAAACTAAAGACTGAGCAATAAAAACCATGTACTAAAAGTACGGGGTGATACAAAACCCTACATAGAAAACTAAAGACTGAGCAATAAAAACCATGTACTAAAAGTACGGGGTGATACAAAACCCTACATAGAAAACTAAAGACTGAGCAATAAAAACCATGTACTAAAAGTATGGGGTGATACAAAACCCTACATAGAAAACTGAAGACTGAGCAATAAAAACCATGTACTAAAAGTATGGGCCAGGGTGATACAAAACCCTACATAGAAAACTAAAGACTGAGCAATAAAAACCATGTACTAAAAGCATGGGGTGATATCAGGTGTGTCAGAAGGTCCTGCTCCACATATAGCACCAGTCATGTTCCTCATATATATAACAAGGAGATGTGGTCAGATTGCCAATGAGACAGCTATTCACCTGAGTTCAAAGGTTGAAGATAAAACAAGGATTAAGCTAGGATTTTGAGGGCTTTAGTCACTTTTGCGTAATCAGAAAACTGACCTTTCTTTAGTAGCAGCTTAACATGATAGGACTAAGGTAGTTATTGCATGAATACTTTAAAACATTATGGTTTGTATATGCTACAGAATATGGAAAATGTTTGAAAATTGAAAATAAGAACAGAGAAAAATGGGCAAAAAAATTGAAGATGAGAGAATTATGGGTGATTAAATACAGAATATAGAAAATTTGATGATAAGTCTCATTTAGAGATGTCACTATCAAGGAACAGTGTATAAGATTTATGTTATGACAATTGGAAAATATCCATTGTCATCTGTGACACAGATATCCATAAAAATGTTGAAGAGATGCCTTCAACTTTCACAATATTCCATGGAAATAATAATTGTTTGGCACAGGATAGCAATTTCATTTTTTATCCCATCCACATTTAATTTGTTAAGTTTCTTTTCATCAAAGAGACTTCGGGACTTATAATATACATTTTGGAGCGTTTCTGTTTAAGAGGAAACTCTGGCCAACGTCAAGGACAATTACACCTGATACCTGGAAATGACCAGAGCAAAACAACTACTTCAGTCAATACAGCCCCTAGAATATTTAATACATTTACCCATTGAATTATAAGCATACCTGTTGAACAGAATAGACCAAGCCATGATTGACCTAGATATTTTACTATGACTACAATGTTGATATTTGACACACACAAATCAGAGAATTTCTGCATATATAAATTTAACTATCTCTAATGGAATTTCTCTCATTCTTATACACTTTGTAGAAAATGTATATAATGAATTTCAAAAAGCTTAAATCTTGATAACTGTTATACCAATAAGGATAATTTGAATGAGTTTCTCAGCTTCTATTGAAGACAGTGTCACAGCTGCTATGCATGCTACTTGTTTAGCCAGCAATGATACAAGTGTTAATTAGTTTGAAGCTTGATACCAGTACAAGTTAGTTTGAAGCTTGATATCAGTACAAGTTAGTTTGAAGCTTGATACCAGTACAAGTTTGTTTGAAGCTTGATACCAGTACAAGTTAGTTTGAAGCTTGATTCCAGTACAAGTTAGATTGAAGCTTGATACCAGTACAAGTTAGTTTGAAATTTGATACCAGTACAATTAAGTTAGTTTGAAATTTGATACCAGTACAAGTTAGTTTGAAATTTGATACCAGTACAAGTTAATTTGAAATTTGATACCAGTACAAGTTAGATTGAAATTTGATACCAGTACAAGTTAGATTGAAATTTGATACCAGTACAAGTTAGATTGAAATTTGATACAAGTGCTAATTAGTTTGAAATTTGATACCAGTACAAGTTAGTTTGAAATTTGATACCAGTACAAGTTAGATTGAAATTTGATACCAGTACAAGTTAGATTGAAATTTGATACCAGTACAAGTTAGTTTGAAACTTGATACAAGTGCTAATTAGTTTGAAACATGATAAGAGCTTCAGGTGTTCATGATGAATTGGTTAGGACTTTGCTAGCAAACACAAATGATATTTTGTGAAAAGTGAAAAAGCATCTTAACTAAATGCGACTACATGAACATACTGACAGACAAAGTTTCATCTTAATGTTGTTATATTTTACAGGAGTATTTGAAAAGACCTATTAAACCTCAGTGGGAAGATGATATCAAAAAAGATTTACACAGACAATTCCCAGCTCATGAAATGTTTACTGCTCGAGGAGGACATGGGTATGTAACGTAACCTTTGACCCTAGTAACAATGAAACTGACAATCCCAGCTCACAATGCGTTTACTTCCAGAGCAGGTTTTGGGTATGTTATGTAACCTTTGACCCTGGTAACAATGAAACTCTGACAATCCCATCTCCTAATGCGTTTACTTCCAGAGCAGGTTATGGGTATGTAAATTAACCTTTGACCCAAGTAATAATGTAACTGGCAATTATTTACTGATGAAGGAGATTATGAGTATAAAACTTGACCTTTGACCCAAATAATGTAACTGGCAATTGTTTACTGCCAGAGGAGGACATTGGGTATGTGAGTTAACATTAAGTCACTAGAAAATAGTATAAATGGCTGTCACCAAAACCAAAAGTTTTGTAACATCAAAATTTTTTTATTCTTTTGTCATAGGTTCATTGTCCTTGACCTTGTTTTCATGTTTGACTGCTTAAAAAAATTTGTAGTTTTTGGAAAAATGACGCTATCAGCGGCATGTTTCTGATACCATTGACCAGCAGAACTAACGGAAGTTGATTATGCCTCCGCCTACCGCACTCGGTTTCATATTTACTATTTTACATACTAACTGGAATCTGCTTGTAGTCGAACGGGAACCAGTTTACATACTTTATTTTATTTACCAAAAAATTTCGAACGTCTCTAGTTTTTAGATCGTAAGTCACGATAAACTCAAACTGAAAGTAAACAGTTGTTTGTACGACGCAGTTTTATTTACTCACCATAAACAAGCTGAAACGTTCAGTTTGGCATATATTTTAGGTTAAAGACGGTCCCATTCATTAGAAAAGCATTTTGAAAGTAGACGATGGAATTATTTCAGCTTTGGGGAACGAGTAAATTATCACAAAGTTCATTTCTTGACGACCTCATAATTTCATCATGTCGATGGTACAAATCGATTTTTACTGTTTACTTTCGCTTCTCATGTTTTGTAAACGGTCTTTTATTTTTAAACCCGAACCAGGCATATGCATTCTGTAATTGCGCGAATCTTCGTTCTTTGGTCAATTGGCTTATGGATAGTTGTATCAATTTCAACTCTTACATCATCTTTTTTAAAAATATATTTGCATTACACATGCAATGGCAGTACCTTTCCAATTACTATTTATGTGTTGTGTCTAAATTAAAGTTGTAACACTCTATAGTGACTGGAAAGGGTAGAAAAATTCATCAGATGAGAAAAGGCTGAAGATACATGGAAACGGCACCAAATCATTAGATATTGCATCTTATAAAAAGAAACTGAGATTTGGATAGTTCCACTTCAAGGTAAAAATGTTTATCTCTTGTGAAATGAAATAAAAAAATATTGTAACACTGTAGTTTATCAATAAAGATACTATTACATGTATTTCTGTATTGGCCTTATTGTTGGTCCTCGGCCAGCAGTATTGGCCTTCGCTCGCCTCAGACCAATACACCAAGACATGGACCAATAACAAGGACAATACAGAAGTACTTACGCAATAATATTATAGAATGACAGTATGGTTCAGTAGCGGAATCAGCCCCTCAACTACTTTTTACATAAATATTAACTTCTGGCTTCAACTCCTTGTTCGTCTTGTCTGGAGATCTTGTAGTAGTTCCAGTTAGGCAAGCATTTTAGAGACGTGTCCCGTCCATCCTCTCTTGACTTGTAATTTCTGGTGATAGATTTTGCCGCTTGACGTATCCTTTCAAGCTTGTTTTTTTTGTTACCGTGTAGGGGTCCCATACTATGGCTCCATATTAAATTGTAAGATCCATTCCTAAAGGTCTAGATCATTGTTCTAATCTGACACAAATTTCAATAACTGGAATGCTACCCAAGTTGAATATATGGTGACCTACATGTACTAGAACAGCATTATCACTATTGAAATTGTGTTTAATACCATGATTGTTCAATGTCATTAACTTAAATGGAGACAGACATTTGACCTGAAAGGTGGTGTGGGAGTGCAAAGTCAAAAACTAACTGACTATGATATATGGTTAAAGAATGAATATCAATTACATGGGTCAACATGGTCAAGGGCAGTGTTGTTATGAAATAACAATATGGCAGAGAAGTGGTTTCAAGTTTCATATAAAGCGACCTGATTGACATGAAATAAAAAATCAAAGGAGTATCCCCATTTGTCTAATCTTCAAGGTGAAATAAAACTAGTAAAACAATATTATACTATTGTCTAAATCTACAGAAATATAATTTGCTTCAAGTAACAGAAATAACTAGGTCACTAGTAACTTATTTAATGAGTATGTGGGGTATAAGAGCTTGATAACAACAGGCTCTTCATAATCATTTGGTTTGAAAAGGATACTAGTAGTCTATATTCTTGATTTAGAAAAATGTAATTGCAAGACAAAAATCACATTACTTAGAATACTTTAGATCATTCAGGTAGTCTTTATTTATATGTACAAAAGAACAGCCAGTAGTCATTGGATATTGTAGATCATTCAAATAGTCTTGACCTATTTATTAGTACAAAAGAACAGCCAGTAGTCATTGGATATTGTAGATCATTCTGGTAGTCTTGACCTATTTATTTATAGAAAAACAGCCAGTAGTCATTGGATACTGTAGATGATTCAGGTAGTCTTGACCTATACATTTGTACTAAAAAAACAGCCAGTTGTCATCTTCACATAACACACACATATATACGAATATCAATTATATGCTTACGAGACATGTTGGAATGTTAAACTAATTATGGTATGTGAAAATCAAGACTTGCATAAAAAATATCACAATATTAGAGACAGTGGCGTCATTTTTCCTCAGAGCTTTCAGCTCTTTGATTTTGTCATGAGAGTTCCTCACTTATTATGAGTAATAGGATATTTATATTTGGTATACATGTTCCTTGCAAGGTTTTTATGTCCTCCAGACAAGCTTCACCTGACCTCGACGTCATTTCATGAATCAGTGATAAGTGATTAGGTTCATTTCTCAGATACTATAAGTAGTTTGGTGTATGGAATGATTGTAAGGGGTACATGTCTTGCTTTCTCATTTTCATGGTTCATTGATCAATGTTAATGTTTTGTTTTTTGGTCTGTTTTGGGTAAAGATTGCATGAAATGCAATCAATACCCTATGGTACTGACTTGATATCTAAATCTTCCAAGTTTTATCACGACCTTTCATAGTCCAAACAAAATAGTGCAGTGAAGTGGTCATTCCAGTCAATGTGATGTGGATTTGAATTACCATACTTGTCAAGAAGAATTTTCTTTATTAAAATTTACATAAGTAATGCATAGTGTATGAATCTGTGATAGAAATAGGTTCACCTACAAATGTACAATCATTAACAAAGGAAGATAACTCCAAATTTATAATTTTGCCTAGCTATACAGTTCAATGTTGTATTTTAAACTCACAAAACTGCAAAATAAAATCAATCTTTACCCTTCAGTGCTCACAAGAACTTTAATTCAAATACTATAAGCAGTAGGTTAACTAAATTTGGTGTATGGAATGATTGAAAGGTGTACATGTCTGTCTGGTAGGTATCATCTGTCCTTGGCCTCATTTTCGTGTTTCTTTGGTCAATGTTACGATTTTGTGTTTTGGTCTGTTTTTCAAATACTATAAGCAGTAGGTCAACTTTATTTGGTGTATGGAATGATTATAAGGTGGACATGTCTGTCTGGCCTTGACCCCATTTTCGTGGTTCATTGAAATTGGTCAATGTTATGATTTTATGTTTTGGTCTGTTTTTCAATTACTGTAAGCAGTAGGTCAACTATATTTGGTGTATGGAATGATTGTTACTTTGTAAGGTGGACATGTCTGTCTGGCAGGGTTCATCTGATTTGACCTCATTTTCTTGGTTCATTGGTCAATGTTTGGTTTTCCTGGTTAAGTCTGTTTCTTATATAAAGCAAAAGGTAAACTATAAATAGAAAGATTGTTAGGTGTACATTTCTGTCTGGTAGGCTTTATATGACATTTTCACTCTTGTATTTATTGCAGCCAAAAGGATTTATAGTTTTATTTATGTTTTACTTCAGCCAAGAGGATTTATAGTTTTATGCATGTTTTATTTCAGCCAAAAGGATTTATAGTTTTATGCATGTTTTATTTCAGTCAAGAGGATTTATAGTTTTATTTATGTTTTATTTCAGCCAAGAGGATTTATAGTTTTATGCATGTTTTATTTCAGCCAAGAGGATTTATAGTTTTATGTATGTTTTATTCAGCCAAGAGGATTTATAGTTTTATTTCAGCCAAGAGGATTTATAGTTTTATGTATGTTTTATTTCAGCCAAGAGGATTTATAGTTTTATGTACGTTTTATTCAGCCAAGAGGATTTATAGTTTTATGCATGTTTTATTTCAGCCAAGAGGATTTATAGTTTTATTTCAGCCAAGAGGATTTATAGTTTTATTTCAGCCAAGAGGATTTATAGTTTTATGTATGTTTTATTTCAGCCAAGAGGATTTATAGTTTTATGCATGTTTTATTTCAGCCAAGAGGATTTATAGTTTTATGTATGTTTTATTCAGCCAAGAGGATTTATAGTTTTATTTCAGCCAAGAGGATTTATAGTTTTATGTATGTTTTATTTCAGCCAAGAGGATTTATAGTTTTATGTACGTTTTATTCAGCCAAGAGGATTTATAGTTTTATGCATGTTTTATTTCAGCCAAGAGGATTTATAGTTTTATTTCAGCCAAGAGGATTTATAGTTTT
This sequence comes from Mytilus coruscus, assembly GCA_017311375.1. Classification (NCBI taxonomy): domain Eukaryota; kingdom Metazoa; phylum Mollusca; class Bivalvia; order Mytilida; family Mytilidae; genus Mytilus; species Mytilus coruscus. The sequence goes on along the minus strand of CM029598.1, from coordinate 3,361,953 downwards.
ATGTATGTTTTATTTCAGCCAAGAGGATTTATAGTTTTATGTACGTTTTATTCAGCCAAGAGGATTTATAGTTTTATGCATGTTTTATTTCAGCCAAGAGGATTTATAGGTTTATGTATGTTTTATTCAGCCAAGAGGATTTATAGTTTTATTTCAGCCAAGAGGATTTGTAGTTTTTTTTTATTTTTGCGGTCGTATATTGGTATGACGTTGGCGTCGTCGTCGTAGTCGTCGTCTGAAGACACATTGGTTTTCGCACAATAACTTTAGTTTAAGTCAATGGATCTCTATGAAATTTTACCATAAGGTTCAATACCACAAAAGGAAGGTTGGGATTGATTTTGGGGGTTATGGTTCCAACAGTTAAGGAATTAGGGACCAAAAAGGGGCCAAAAATAAGCATTTTTGTAACTTCCAGACAATAACTTGTGTGTTAGTGTATGGATCTCTCTGACATTGTACCACAAGGTTCCATATCACAAAGGGAATGCTGGGATTGATTTTGGGGGTAATTGCCTCAAAATTTTAGGAATTAGAGGCCAAAAAAGGGGCAAAAAACAAGCATTTTTCTAGTTTAATGACAATAACTTGTGTGTATGGATCTTTCTGAAATTGTACTACAAGGTTCCATATCACAAAGGGAAAAGTGGAATTGAGTTTTGGGGTAATTTCCCAAAACATTTAGGAATAAGGGGCTAAAAAGGGGCCAAAAATAAGCATTTTTCTAGTTTCCAGACAATAACTTGTGTTCAAGTGTATGGATCTCTCTGAAATTGTACTGCAAGGTACCATACCACAAAGGGAAGGCTTGGGATTGATTTTAGGGGTAATTGCCTCAAAATTTTAGGAATTAGGGGCCAAAAGGGGCAAAAAACAAGCATTTTTCTAGTTTCAGGACAATAACTTGTGTGTAAGTGTATGGATCTTTATGAAATTGTACTACAAGGTTCCATATCACAAACGGAAAGCTGGGTTTGAGTTTGGGGGTAATTGCCTTAAACGTTTAGGAATTTGGGGCCAAAAAGGGGGCCAAAAAACAAGCATTTTTCTAGTTTCCAGACAATAACTTGTGTTCAAGTGTATGGATCTCTCTGAAATTGTACTGCAAGGTACCATACCACAAAGGGAAGGCTGGGATTGAATCATAAGGGGTCAAAAATTTGGGGGATTTTTTTCCTTTTTTCCTTTTTTTTTTTCTTTAAAATTTTCCATTTTAGTTGGTTATTTCTGATTTATATATAGATTTCATCAAAAATTGAATTCTTTGGATTCTTTGATATGCTGAATCTAACCATGTACTTAGATTTTGGATATTGGACCATAATAGGTAAATTAAAAATTTTCAAGTCTTAGACCACATTCATTTTGTGTATCAAGCTTGAATGTTGTGTCCATACTTGCCCCAACTGTTCAGGGTTCAACCTCTGCGGTCGTATCAAGCTGCACCCAGTGGAGCATTTTATTCAGATATAAGAAGATGTAGTACGAGTGACAATGAGACAACTCTCCATGTTTTATTTCAGCCAAGAAGATTTATTCTACATATTGAAAGCTTACACAATACACAATCCACATGATGGGTACTGCCAAGCTCAGGGGCCAATAGCAGCCATCTTACTGATGCATATGCCAGCTGAGCAAGCTTTCTGGTGCCTAGTATCTATTTGTGAGAAGTATCTTCCTGGTTATTATAGCCCTGGTTTGGTAGGTATATATGTCTAGATATAGAGTGGTATAAAGCCGTGTTGTCCCCTAACTTCTGGTTTGGTAGGTATATATGTCTAGATATAGAGTGGTATAAAGCCGTGTTGTCCCCTAACTTCTGGTTTGGTAGGTATATATGTCTAGATATAGAGTGGTATAAAGCCTTGTTGCCCCCTAACTCCTGGTTTGGTAGGTATATATGTCTAGATATAGAGTAGTATAAAGCCTTGTCCCCTAACATTCTATAATTTTTGTGACCTATTTCTTAACCCTCAGGTTGATGGAATGCTTGAAGGTACAGTTCTCTCTCCTGCCAAACAGTGATCCTTTGGAAGCAATTTAAAATCCAAAGTGGTATCATTGGAGGTTAACACTCCTTGTTACAGAAGTCTTTGAAATGATATTTTGTTCAAAAAGAGAGGCAAAAGATAATGAAGGGACAGTCAGACTCACAAGTCAAAAAAACAAATTGAAACGCTGTGGCAAAAAACGAAAAACCACCAAAGACAAAGAAAACTACAGACTGAGCAACAGGAACCCCACCAAAAACTTGGTGATTTCAGGTACTCTGGAAGGGTAAGCAGATCTTGCTCCACATGTGACACCCATTATGCTGCTCATGTAAGTAGAAAAATTACAGAAATTCTAATTTTTCACAATTTTTGGCTGAATTTGGTCTTCAAACTGGAAATAATCTGTTCATTGCCCTCATATTCTTGAACCACTGGACGTTAAGCAACCAACAATCAATCAATCATATTCTTGAAACATGTAAAGTAGATGTATTTCTTTATATTTGGAACCTTTCTGGACTTCTCACTTCCTTGACATCCAAATTATCTTTCAATGAAAGTGATACCTGATAACAAAGAAAATGAAAATGATAAAACATCTAAATATTTATTCATTTATATATATAATGTCAGATTATAACAGTTAAAACAATGATTTTGGATTTGACTTTTTAACATTATAAAGCATAAATAATTAAATATTTTTACATGTTCAAACAATGCAGTATATTGAATTATATAATAATATACACTGTACATTGGTAGCTTTGTATCTTAATCTATAAAGTGGGGAAATCATCTGTTTTTATAAAAGTTCAATATATATTTTTACAGAGCTTACAAGCATGAACCCTACAGAATAATTGGTCTATTGCAAATTCAGACGATTATTTGTCTTTCACTTTTCTCTTAAAATAAAGCATAATTTTCCTTTAATTTCTTCTCTTAACATTATCTTTATCTCAATATTTTTAATTCAACAGTATTTTCTTTTATTTGAAAATATGAATTTCTTTAATTTGTGAAATCTCTTGCCAGATTTACAAATTAAGCATAATACATTATCATTGTTGGGAAAGTGAAAAGAGCGTTATAATTTTCATCCCAATTTTTTGTATAAAACTAGAACAAAATTATTAATAAACGCAGACTAAATTGTATTCAAAAATATAGATACATAATAGATACTTATAATAATTAATTCAACTAAAACACAACTGATCAAATTTCTGATTGTAATATTAGTCCTTGACCATTCTTTATTGCTTCTTTGGTGTAGAGGTTTGTTGGATTTTTTTCCTAGCTCCTTTTTGTGGAGTGTCCTCTGGTCTCCTTTTCATACCAGTTTTTTTATTAATCTGTTTCTTTCTTTTTAACTGACAGTTTTTCAATTTAGCGGCCAGTTCTTTTGGTGGGAAAATCAAAATTTCACTCTCACTATCAACTGATGCTTCACTTCCAAGATTGTACTCAATTTCTCCTGTTGGTAATTTCAAAAGACATCCGTCTTGAAGAAAATTTGGCAAGATTGCTGTGTGTTGTCCAGCAGATAAATAATATTTGATTAGACAATTAATGTTTAATGATAATTTATTGAGGACTGCTGCTGCTGGCATCCACAGTGCATAGTTTCTAGGTGGATCACTGCTCTTAGCAGTAGGAGCTTTCACAGTTAGTTGTCTGATTTCCTCAAATGACAGCATTGTTGAATCAAGTGTCTTTGGACAATATAACAACTTAATCAGTTCTCTATATGATTCTTGACTGAAAGTGACATTCAAAAATGTTTGTTGATCCTTTTCATTTTCCTCTACTCTGACTAAATTTTGAAAGAGATGATCTGTAGCAACTATAGTATTAACAACATTCAAATGGCTAATGTTATAAAATTTGGGTAAAAAATCATTACCCCCCAAACATAGAAATATTGCTATTTTTATTCCAATATATTTATCATTCCACCTCTTTTCTAACAGTTCCAAAATAGCAGTAATATTATAAATATCCATAGTGCTTCCAGGTTTTTGTAGTATAATGTATACTGGATGCTTGTAACTACTGTTATCGTTTCTAGGCCATAAATGGCATAATGCAAACATGTGTATTGTAACAGCATCAATGTCTCCTGATGTAACTATACTGGCACAAGCTGTACCTTCTTCCATGTCTGAGACATATTCAATCAGCCAATCCACCTGTGCCATTTCTGCTTCTCCTTTGCATTGTTTTATGCATGGGAGTTTCTCAATTTTGTTCCTGGATAATGGTGAGTGATCAAATTTGTATCGAATTGGAGTTGTGTACTTTTGGCAATGACATTGTACCCCTAAAGGACAGTCTGTTTCATGTTCCATGATGTATTCGCTGTCAATATCAATAATAATATCACGTTTAAATTTAAGCTGTTCGATGTTTCTTGCTATGAAAGTACTTATCAGGCTTTTACCTTCCATGGTTGTCACAAGAGATGTTTTGTCGAAGGTTGTGGAACTTAAAATTTCTTCATTAGTCTTCAAATGTGTAATAGGAAACAATGGTTTGTTGACTTGACGTTGAGTTCTTGTTGCTGCTTTGAAGTGGTCTGGTGTAAAGCTATACTTTTCTTCATATATTACCATATGCATCACTTTTGGCATTAGGCTGATTGTTTTATTTATAATGGAATCTTCAACAAACTTTAAGTAATGTTTTCCATCGTGGGCCCGAGTTTTGAATTTTACACCAGCAAATTCAACCGTAACATGGGATATCAAGGTCACAATAGACGCTGGTAAGGTCTTTTGTCCAAATAAGAAATACTTGTCCATATTTATGCCTCCATTCCCATCATGCCCATCAACTTCTTCCAGTTTTTCCATTGCTTCTTTTAACAAGTGAAGCAATGCTTTGTGGATACCTGTAGATTTTTGCACTTTTGGTTTAGAACAATCAGGCTTCAATATGGCTTGACATGCATTCATTTCTGAACTTTTTTGATCTGCCAATTTTGTCTGTTTCGCTACAAGTTTCTTTCTTTGGATCTCTTTTTTGTCCCTTTCCTTCTTTGTTACATCTTTCAGTTTTTTCCCTACTCGTTGAATTGTTGTACCTTTAGATGTTTTAAGTTTTCTAATAATTTCTTTAGGTCCATTAATTTGTTCTACATCAGGGCAGTCGTCTTTTGAAAGGCTAAATAATCCTTGAGAGCTTATATATTTCCATATTAGAAATTGACCCACATCCATTGTGTTAGCATCTAATATAGCTTCTGGTAAGACAACTGTTGGGTGAGAATAAACATTTAAAATTCTATCGTCCTTCTTTGTTGACAAACCACCCTGGCGTAATATCAAACTGGAAATTCTTAAAATGTAATTGAAATCTGTGTCAGTCATAGCCAGCCCAAGAGTATTGTCATTCAATGATTGTCCCTGTTTCTGTAATCTCTTGTTTTTTGTACTGTGATCATGTGGTTCATTCAGAGAGTCAATGAGTGACGTTCTAGGCATAACAGAGGACATTGTTGCTCCTGAACGAAAAGCCTTTAATGCATCCCGATGATCCATATCTCTCTGGGTATCCAAACCAAAGTTCAATGTACTGTCTTTGTGAGGTGCTGTAAATAAGGATTCTTTCATGTTTTGGTAGAAGACGCCACACTTACAATGTTCATATAGTAGCTGTGTTGTATATGCAGCATATGAGGATGCACCATTTAAAAACGCAAACGGTAAAGAAAGCTTGACTGATGCCAGCATCAAATTATATCCCTGATGACCACCAATGCGTTCTGCAAGAGAAAGAGCACTTACTTCTTCACAATGTTCCATCATTTCATAATGAAGCAGGAAAGTAGCATTTTCTCTTCTGCTTTTAGCAAGAAAGTCTTTATACAGCAATTCCCATTTCTTCCAGTTGTTTGTTTCTTGTTGAAGGTCACTCAGTACTTCTTTTCTCTGGTCTTGTTGTAATGTCTGGATAAACTTTACTTGAAAAGAAATTCTCAGAGCGATTGAAAGCCTTCTTATGTACCTTGATGCCTTTTCAATGTGATCTGCAGATATTAGTTTCTTCCACTCATTGTATTCCTCATCTCGCATGTACTTCAATATTTGAATTATTCCAGCATGCTTATAACCACTACAAATATTGTTTATTTTAGACTTCTTCAGATGTAGAATGGGATATTCAGGAATAAAAATTTTGTATTTGGAAGACATTGACATCAGCTTAAGCAAATTAGCTCCAATTTTATTATCAGCACCAAAAAGAATCCTGTACGACTTGGCTGCATTAGTGCCTACTTTATCAGTTTTAATTAGTATGTCATCCAGTACTTCCTTAAGTTTAATTATATCATCATCTCTTCCTGTGGCAGGAGGTGGATGTCTTGTAAGTAATGTCGGTGGGTTGTATTTTTCAAATCCAAAACTACCTGCAATTCTGTCATAGGATATATCTGCTTTATCTATAATTGATGAATTGTTGTTTGTTGAATTTTGATGTGTATCAAAATCTGTTGTCATTTCATTGGTGCTACTGTCTGCATTTTCATTCAATAATTGGTCATCTCTGAGTTCTGTGATGTGTTGTTGTAAATGCAAGTCTAAATCTGGATTTTCTGGGATTGGTGTCAAATCAACTGAATCGTCCAGTGGGGTGAAATACTGTTCCAAATCTTCATAATCTTCATCTGGAATGTTTGATAACTCAAGCTCATTTAGAATGTCTTCCAAGTTTTCTTCTTGATCATAATCTGATGAGTTTGATTCAGGCTCTTCATAGTCTAAATCAATAGTGGTGTCACTATCCTCGCCAGAAAGTTCCATCTCAATGTCTTCTTCAATTTCATCTGGAGACTGAAATAAATAGATGAATACTTAAATGAAATAAATGGAGAATTTTTCCATGGGACACAAATGATGCCCCATCTTGCATATAACATTATAAAGGTACATAACTCAAGAACAGTAAAAGTAACACAACCCAACTTCAGATTTAATCTGTGTTTTGTGGGAATGAGCTTCAAGTTTCATAACATTTGGTTGAGCCAAACTTAAGTTAGAGAACGGAAACCAAATTCGTGACGTAGGTAACGTACCAATTTATAGACTGACGTACAGACGGACAAGGGTAATACTTAATGTAAAAAGCTCACAATTGAAGTATTATATATCATAAATCATCAATCTTTTGAGGGTCCCTTTCGAATTAATCACATGTGTAGTACTAGCACCTGTAATGTGACTGTACATTCATTTCAATGTTAATAGTTTTTGTGCCAATGTCAGTCTATATTGAAACTGTGCTTAAACGAGAAAAACAATCACCTTTAAAATCTGTGCAGTGTTTTTTTTTTGAAAATTTGCTGTCGTTTGCGTGCGGTACAGACTGTCAGTATACTAGTATACATTGTATATGAATACCCGGATTATGTAAGTCTTATTTTAAAATAGCTCTCATTTGTGTGTGGTTGTGGTACATTCGTGTGTATCCATATTCTACATTTTGTATGTATGCTTGGAAAAATGTGAGGTAGTTTTGATCAATTATCGAAGGAACAAATAAGTAATGATTAAAACAGTATACCTTTCTACCAATATTAGCATCTATATGATCCTCAATGTCAAGTGTAGCTAATGAGTCTTCAAGTGCTGAATCCGAATTTTGTGTTGAGTCCTCTTGACCACAGACTAATAGGTGTTTGTTTTCTGATAATGATAATAAAAGAAGATGATTTGGTAATATGACAAATAAGTATTAAACAAAATAAACTGAATATATTTTTTCCACTTTACAATCTGTATTTTATTATAATATTTGTTCCGTGTTTATATATATGATATATATTACAATCCATCTAAATATTTAATAAATTTCATTGAAAGGTACATATATTTTCTAGGAGAAACCATTTATGTTATTAAATTATTTCTTTTAAATTTGCAAAAAAAAAAAACCTGCAAAAAAGGATAGTTATCGGACTGGCAATCGTCCCACATATCCTTGTTTTTATATTCGATGAACAATTGCTCTTTTAAAAAAATCATCTTTGTAAAAGCCTTAAATAAACATACCGTTCATAATATTTCTCCACAGATCATCTAATCCCCAGGTCATCATTGATCGAAACTGCTTCATACAGTTGTCCTCTTCTACTGATAAGGATAATAGACTAGTATGCACATCTTCTTTAAAGAGCTTAGTTTCTTGCCTACATTTACAATCATCAGACTGGTCACATTGATGATCAGTATGCCATGTTTGTTGAACATCTATATGATCTTTTGGAACACCACGTAGCGTAATTGGCAATGTACATATTTGCATGGAGCGAGATTCACCAGGATTTGGATCAGTATGGTGTTTAAGTCTAACTAAATTATCCATCATTAAACACTAACAGGCATTGGCGTAGACTTACATAATTTTTAACGCAGCCTGCCACAGTGTTGTATTCTAACTGGTATCTTCTAACGTAAGTATTAAAATAACACATCTCTGAGGACGCTTTCTCTTTAATCTTCTTTTCTGCTGCATTTAAGCTAAGTGTGGCACCAGAACTTGAAGCAATAGAAAATGCCGTGCCAATAGATTGATAGTTCATTGACAGTTCTTGGGTATTGAGCTCTTGAAGAATACCACAGTAGTTTCTGTTGTAAACATTTAACAGCGTATCATATATGCCATAGAGCTTCTTTAGCTTTGAAGTAATAAGAGTCTCTATTTCGTTTGAACGATTAAGACTGTTGTGATTGAGAAATGTTTCAAGCAAAATTTGAACATCTAAAGGTACATCCATTGTCCATTCTTGTATAATGTTGAATGATTTCCAATGTAGCGGTTTAATCATTTTTTCCTGAAAACATCTGTCACATTTTCCTTCTTCATCTGCATTTTCAACTTCTTGATCATCTTCGAGAATATGTTCTGTTATAACATTTTCATCAAGTTTGTTCAACATATACAGGTCTCTGATTTCAAATCTGGACATATCACTGCCTTCTGAGATCGGTGTTAAAGTATTTGGCCTCAAGAAAACAATGGAGTGCATGAGTAGATTATGTCTGTTCATTAGATGAAATTTAAATGTACTTATTACATCTGCCATTTGGAAAAGTCTTTCTGATTTAACTTCTGCAAATATGTGATTTTTTTTGGGATGGGTGCATGATGAAACACAATCAAAAATGAGAACATTCTCTACATCTTCAGAAGCTGCAGTGCAAAGTTCATTTTCTATTCTAGCTGCGATATGAATTTTACTGGCATATAAAAGTATTTTTTCATCTGTTTCTGCTATATGTTTTCTTTCATTGCGATATTTGATGATATTGTTTGATGACCTTTTGATGGACTTTGCCACAACAGCTACATTTTCAATTTGCTTTAGAAACTGCCATTTAAGATCCAATTGTTGATCATAATCCTCAAATTCAGCTTCTTGGTTTGATTTAGAGAAATGATATTCAAAAAAGCATATTTTCTGCCATTCGTTGTCTGTAAATTGACCTGCGTAGTTTTGAAATAAACATGGTGTATAGTGATTCTCTGTACTCTGGTCCTTTTTTGAGATGTTGTCAATTGCAGGATGTCTGAATTGTTTGGCTGCTATGTTTTTATACAGTTCTTCAACGCTGTAAACTTGTATTGAATGCTGTTGCTTTTTTGGTCTAGAATGCATAGCTGCTTCTATTTGATGAACTATGTGTAAGCATATTTTCAGCTGGTCACAGTGATGGAAGATATAACGAATGAAGGTACTTAGATTTACATATATATCACTGTCAGCCTCCCTTATGCTGTTTTTATACGATTTCATTTCCGTAACAAGTTGTGCCTTTTAATTTCTTTGATGGAATCAGTTTCAAGGTGATTCTTCCTTAGAAAATCTACAATGGTTTGAAACCTTATCCATTTGTTGCTATCATCTTCAAACTGTATGCACGAAAAACATTTCAACAAAGGCACGTTTTCAAACATCTTTGTCTCTATGTTTTTGTGTTACCTAAAAATTGCCGATATATAATCTAATCAATTGAATTGGACTAAGTTGCAGCAGGTTTTAAATTTGTACATTATGATTAAATTAAATTTACTGATACTATGTTAATCTTTTCTGATTTTGTGTCATGGATGGATACCCCATATCCAATCTATAGTTGGTGACATCCATATTATTTGGACTCTGATGGCTAATTGTTTTATTGGTAATCATACCATATCTCCTTATTTGTAAATTACGTATTAAAATATATGATTAACTGGGGTTTATTTCCTTGTTTCAAAAATTTCAATAGGGAACATAATTGTATTACATTATTGTAGAATAAACCATTATTTAAGACGTTTCGGCCACTGGCCTTTACAGTTTCTTTATTTTCCTTCTTAACTAAATGGTAGACATTTAATTTATTTATTTTTTTACTGCTTGAAACGTGTATAAAATGTTTGATGCATGTTTTGTTATTGCAACCTCAGTGGAGAATATTACAGTGTGATAGGAGGCATGATTGGTCTATATTCTGTTCTCAAGCGGTACCAATAAATATTTTTATTATATGTATTTTTCAGTAATGTTTTTATAGTGTAAAATTTGTTAGTACGTTTTCCAAAGTTCCCTTTAAGTTATACTGGTTTAAAAAAGGGGGGAGGGGTTTAATGTTGAATAAAGTAGTTTAACAAAACTAATTATCAACAAGTCTTTTCCTGTTATAAAATCGAAATATTTAAAAAACTCCCTCATTCTAGATCCAATTAATACCTCTACATGTTTTTTTTTTTTCTGATTTGGTTGTACTTTTACTAAACATGTTAATACAATATGCATGGTTGTTGTCTTTTCGAATATCTCATCTTATTCATATCTTTACCAAAAAAATATAAATACTTATATATTTTAAGATATAAAACAATTTTCAATCAGAATACTCACAAATTATAAATATATTTTATCTTTTTCTTTTCTTCATAATTTTTCATCTTCCATTTCCTGTTTCTAAGTCTAATTGTTTACATCTGAGTCATGTATACATAAATGTGTGTGAAGAGAAACTATGTTTTCATACTATTTGGCTTATCGTGTAATTTAAATGATAAAGATAATTGAAGCTGTCAATGTTGTATGTCAAATCCCCTAATTGAGAAACATTATACTACATGAAACACCGCTCGAGCTGAGCGACAAATGTGAGGCTGTGTGTTAGAGTGTATAACCCCCACTTTATGATATTTCTGAAGCAGGCGATATAACTTGGGGTGTCTGTCTGTCCAAGCTGTTTATTATAATCCCCACTTTATGATATTTCTGAAGCAGGCGATATAGCTTGGGGTGTCTGTCTGTCCAAGCTGTTTATTATAACCCCCACTTTATGATATTTCTGAAGCAGGCGATATAGCTTGGGGTGTCTGTCTGTCCAAGCTGTTTATTATAACCCCCACTTTATGATATTTCTGAAGCAGGCGATATAGCTTGGGGTGTCTGTCTGTCCAAGCTGTTTATTATAACCCCCACATTATGATTTTCTGAAGCCGGCAATATCATTTGGAGAGTCCGTCTGTCCAAGCTTTTTGGGAAAGACGGCTTCATGCTGTCAATTCCCTATTTGGTTGGCCAGACTTCCAAACCTCTCACGTCAATCATTTGGTTTTTATAGTTGGGAAAACACCTCAAAATTTCAAACTGAAATTGATGAGAAGGATGCACACAAATGAACAGATTGACTTTAAACACTTTTTTACACATTTCCCTTCTGTTTCTCGTGAAATTATCGTATCTTGAGCTCTCCCTTACACTATTTACGTTTCTTTTTCAATCCGGAAAAATCAGTATTACGAAATATTCTAAATATATCCAACCTAGTGACGTCATGGTTGGAATGCCATACTACTTAGAAGCAGGGATATCCTTTACTCATTATTAAAATTCATTCACAGAAATCGTGTTCAAATTTAAAATTGGTATTTGTTTATTTAAACATAATTATGTTTGCTGTAGATGATTCAAACATCAATGCTTTAATTTGTAGGTCAACTTTCGCGGTAAACAATGGGGATACATGAGATTGGGGAGAGAAACAGCAGTTTTCATTCTTTCTGTAACTGTATTGAGAATCTTCCTCCAATACAGGAGCACCTCAATTGATGAGTAATTATCCACATAAATAAAAGTTAATGTATCTGAAAACTTAAAAGGTGACATTTATTATATGATAAGTAGTCTTCCATTAAAACAAAATTTTGTGTACCCAACATAATCATTGTAATGGTAAAAAAAAATTAAAATTTTCAAATGTTGCTTTTTGTAGTTTAAACATATTTATTCATGAAATTTACAAATGTATCAAAATGTAGGATCTGGAAACAAGCTTTACCATATCTGATTGATTTTTGTAAGTACATGTATCCCTGTGATGAGAGTTGTAACTGGGAACTTTATGAATGGAAATTTAAAACTGAATAGACTTTTCAGTCCTCACTTTCTTGAGAAAAAATTAAAAATCTTAGAGCTCTGTCACAAAAATGGAGAATGGCCCTAGCCTGCTGTTCAGTGGTACACAATTATAATTTTAAAATATATTGTAGTAGTTATTAAATGATAGAATTCAATTGAATTTTAGATAATTAACTTTCAACTTTAATTAAATGTTTTGATTTAGAAGGTGCAGGTCTCTCCCATTGGTCCAAATTGACTCCATGATGAATTCTTGACTAAGGAAATGAAATTACATTAAACAACAATTAATTATTGTCAACCTTTCTACATGTTTTAGCTGTTCTTTTGCTCATTCTTTGTACAAAGACTATCAAAAGATACCAAAAAAAAAAATAGAAACAATGGCCGTCTTTTCCCTCAGAGCTCTTAAGCTCTTTGATTATTATGACCCCCACTTAATGATATTTCTGAAGCAGGTGATATAGCTTGGGGTGTCTGTCTGTCCAAGCTGTTTATTATAACCCCAACTTTATGATATTTCTGAAGCAGGCGATATAGCTTGGGGTGTCAATCTGTCCAAGCTGTTTATTATAACCCCCACTTTATGATATTTCTGAAGCCGGCAATATCATTTGGAGAGTCTGTTTGTCCAAGCTTTTTATTATACCCCTACTTTATGTATGATATTTCTGAAGCAGGCGATATAGCTTGGGGTGTCAATCTGTCCAAGCTGTTTATTATAACCTCCACTTTATGATATATATGAAGCAGGCGATATAGCTTGGGGTGTCTGTCTGTCCAAGCTGTTTTTTATAATCCCGACTTTATGATATTTCTGAAGCAGGCAATATAGCTTGGGGTGTCTGTCTGTCCAAGCTGTTTATTATAACCCCCACTTTATGATTTTTCTGAAGCAGGCGATGTAGCTTGGGGTGTCAATCTGTCCAAGCTGTTTATTATAAACCCCACTTTATGATATTTCTGAAGCAGATGATATAGCTTGGGGTGTCTGTCTGTCCAAGCTGTTTATTATAACCTCCACTTTATGATATATCTGAAGCAGGCAATATAGTTTGGGGTGTCTGTCTGTCCAAGCTGTTTATTATACCCCCACTTTATGATATTTCTGAAGCAGGCGATATAGCTTGGGTGTCTGTCTGTCCAAGGTTTTTGTTATAACCCCCATTTTATGATATTTCTGAAGCTGGTGATGTTGTTTGGTTCTTCTGTCCTACTTCTGTATCAGCAATCTGTTTGCACATATTTCCTTTCTTTATCTGAATGAATTTTGGGGTTTTCTTTGACATGACATGGACTTTGCCATATCTGCTAACCAGATAGAAAAGAAAGGATATCGGGTATCCATCCATGACACAAAATTAGTATATGTACTGCAAAAAAATGCAAAAAGCAACGGAACAGAGTTTGTATCCCCTTTTCCTTCTAAGCCGTAATCCAAATATTAACCTTATAATGCTATTGAACATATTTTGTATGCCCTTTTCCTTTTAAGACCTAATCAGAATATTAACCTTATAATGCTATTGGACAGAGTTTGTATCCCCTTTTCCTGCTAAGACCTTATCAGAATATTAACCTTATAATGCTATTGAACAGAGTTGGTATGCCCTTTTCCTTCTAAGCCCTAATCAGAATATTAACCTTATAATGCTATTGAACAGAGTTGGTATGCCCTTTTCCTTCTAAGCCCTAATCAGAATATTAACCTTATAATGCTATTGAACAGAGTTTGTATGCCCTTTTCCTTCTAAGACCTAATCAGAATATTAACCTTATAATGCTATTGGACAGAGTTTGTATGCCCTTTTCCTTCTAAGCCCTAATATTAACCTTATAATGCTATTGGACAAAGTTTGTATGCCCTTTTCCTTCTAAGCCGTAATCAGAATATTAACCTTATAATGCTATTGAACAGAGTTGGTATGCCCTATTCCTTCTAAGCCCTAATCAGAATATTAACCTTATAATGCTATTGAACAGAGTTTGTATCCCCTTTTCCTTCTAAGCCCTAATCAGAATATTAACCTTATAATGCTATTGGACAGAGTTTGTATGCCCTTTTCCTTCTAAGCCGTAATCAGAATATTAACCTTATAATGCTATTGAACAGAGTTTGTATGCCCTTTCCCTTCTAACCCCTAATCAGAATATTAACCTTATAATGCTATTGAACAGAGTTTGTATGCCGTTTTCCTTCTAAGCCCTAATCAGAATATTAACCTTATAATGCTATTGAACAGAGTTTGTATGCCCTTTTCCCTCTAAGACCTAATCAGAATATTAACCTTATAATGCTATTGGACAGAGTTTGTATGCCCTTTTCCTTCTAAGCCCTAATATTAACCTTATAATGCTATTGGACAAAGTTTGTATGCCCTTTTCCTTCTAAGCCGTAATCAGAATATTAACCTTATAATGCTATTGAACAGAGTTGGTATGCCCTTTTCCTTCTAAGCCCTTATCAGAATATTAACCTTATAATGCTATTGAACAGAGTTTGTATGCCCTTTTCCTTCTAAGACCTAATCAGAATATTAACCTTATAATGCTATTGGACAGAGTTTGTATGCCCTTTTCCTTCTAAGCCCTAATATTAACCTTATAATGCTATTGGACAAAGTTTGTATGCCCTTTTCCTTCTAAGCCGTAATCAGAATATTAACCTTATAATGCTATTGAACAGAGTTGGTATGCCCTTTTCCTTCTAAGCCCTAATCAGAATATTAACCTTATAATGCTATTGAACAGAGTTTGTATCCCCTTTTCCTTCTAAGCCCTAATCAGAATATTAACCTTATAATGCTATTGAACAGAGTTGGTATGCCCTTTTCCTTCTAAGCCCTTATCAGAATATTAACCTTATAATGCTATTGGACAGAGTTTGTATGCCCTTTTCCTTCTAAGCCGTAATCAGAATATTAACCTTATAATGCTATTGGACAGAGTTTGTATGCCCTTTTCCTTCTAAGCCCTAATCAGAATATTAACCTTATAATGCTATTGAACAGAGTTGGCATGCCCTTTTCCTTCTAAGCCGTAATCAGAATATTAACCTTATAATGCTATTGGACAGAGTTTGTATGCCCTTTTCCTTCTAAGACCTAATCAGAATATTAACCTTATAATGCTATTGAACAGAGTTGGTATGCCCTTTTCCTTCTAAGCCGTAATCAGAATATTAACCTTATAATGCTATTGGACAGAGTTTGTATGCCCTTTTCCTTCTAAGACCTAATCAGAATATTAACCTTATAATGGTATTGGACAGAGTTGGTATGCCCTTTTCCTTCTAAGCCCTAATCAGAATATTAACCTTATAATGCTATTGAACAGAGTTGGTATGCCCTTTTCCTTCTAAGCCCTAATCAGAATATTAACCTTATAATGCTATTGAACAGAGTTGGTATGCCCTTTTCCTTCTAAGCCCTTATCAGAATATCAACCTTATAATGCTATTGGACAGAGTTTGTATGCCCTTTTCCTTCTAAGCCCTTATCAGAATATTAACCTTATAATGCTATTAAACAGAGTTGGTATCCCCTTTTCCTTCTAAGACCTAATCAGAATATTAACCTTATAATGCTATTGAACAGAGTTGGTATGCCCTTTTCCTTCTAAGACCTAATCAGAATATTAACCTTATAATGCTATTGAACAGAGTTGGTATCCCCTTTTCCTTCTAAGACCTTATCAGAATATTAACCTTATAATGCTATTGAACAGAGTTGGTATGCCCTTTTCCTTCTAAGACCTAATCAGAATATTAACCTTATAATGCTATTGAACAGAGTTTGTATGCCCTTTTCCTGCTAAGACCTTATCAGAATATTAACCTTATAATGCTATTGAACAGAGTTGGTATCCCCTTTTCCTTCTAAGACCTAATCAGAATATTAACCTTATAATGCTATTGAACAGAGTTGGTATGCCCTTTGCCTTCTAAGACCTAATCAGAATATTAACCTTATAATGCTATTGAACAGAGTTGGTATGCCCTTTTCCTTCTAAGACCTACTCAGAATATTAACCTTATAATGAGTGCCTCTTACATCATTTTTATCCAAATAATTTTTGGGGTTTTCCTTTAGCAAGTCATGAAACTTCACTGTTGGTTTTTCTTGGTGGTACCTGTTTTGTATAAGCAACTCCTCCTTAACCTCTCTTTAGGACTTATTGACATATCCTCAGAATCTTAACCATATTTTGCACCTATTATTTTGTGTTATTATCTGAATTATTTTTGATGTTTTACTATACCCCCTGCTTACTGAACTTTTAGAAAATCAATTGACTAGAACAATATGAACAAAATTAATTATTTTGATGATTTTAATTGAATGAAATTGCAAGGATTTTAAACAGCATGTTTTGAACGGACCTATATTCATTCTTGTATGCTAGTGTTAATGCTTAAACTTTGATGATGTTTTAATCTTCATGGAGATAAACAGGTATACTATGAGTGGTGGACTATCCCTCAAGGTACTTCGACCATATTGACATATATATTAAAAAGTGTAGATTACTTTCCACTTTAATTATGTTTATGATTTCAGGAAGCTGTACAAGTAGATTACTTTCCACTTTAATCATGTTTATGATCTCAGGAGGCTGTACAAGTATATTACTTTCCACTTTATTCATGTTTATCATTTCAGGAAGCTGTACAAGTAGATGGAGATGTTCTGTTTGGTTTACTGAAGAAGACTTCCCTTCCAATACACAAACATCTAGTAAGTAACAATAGAAGCATAACTAGTCAACACACAAACATATGGTTAGTAACCATGGACACAGTAAATAGTCAATACACAAACATATGGTCAGTAACCATGGACACAGGAAATAGTCAATACACAAACCTCTGTTAAGTGACTATAGCAACAGGAAATAGTCAATACATGATTATCTGGTAAGTGACCATAGAAACAGGAAATAGTCTGTAATCAAACTTCTGGTAAGTAAAAATAGAAACAGGAAATAGTCCACAAACATCTGGTTAGTAACCTTAGAAACAAGAAATAGTCAATATGCAGACGTTTAGTTAATAACTTAGAAATAAGAAAAAAATGATATCCAAATAGCTGGTAAGTAATTATAGAAACAGAAAACAGCCAATACACAAACATCTGGTATGTAACCATAGACACAGGAAATCATCTGGTAGGTAACCATAGAAACACAAAATAGTCAATACACAAAAATCTGATGTGTATCCATAGAAACACGAAATAGTCAATACACAAAAATCTGATGTGTATCCGTAGAAACAGGAAATAGGTAATACAAAACATCTGGTTAGTAACCATTGAAATCAGAAATTGTCAGTACACAAACATCTGGTACATCACCATAAAAATATACCAGACATATAAAAGATATACTAGTTACCAGGTATATGAAGGAATATACAGTTACCAGGAATATAAAGGAGATACAGTTACCAGGTATATGAAGGTTATACAGTTACCATGTATATAAAGGAGATACAGTTACCAGGAATATAAGGGATATACAGTTACCAGGAATATAAAGGGTATACAGTTACCAGATATATAAAGGATATATACAGTTACCAGGAATATAAATGATATACAGTTACCAGGTATATGAGGGATATACAGTTACCAGGAATATAAAGTATTACAGTTACCAGGAATATAAAGGATATACAGTTACCAGAAACATGCAGAATATACAGTTGCCAGGTATTTTGTACTTAATTATAACATTTGTAAACATTAAGGATTTTCTACACAGTTAGTACTTTCTAGATGCATTTGTTCAAATTCCGATTTTTTTTCAGAAAAAGCAGAAAATGGAGCCAATATTGTATATGACTGAGTGGTTTATGTGTGTATTTACTAGAACGTTGCCATGGGGATGTGTATTACGTGTGTGGGATATGTTTCTGTGTGAAGGTCAGTATTTATTTGTCACTTGAAACCCAATATAATCAAAACTACACTGTTTCACACTTGATACAGTGTAAAATGTCCATCAAAGCCTGCTTCTTAAATGACTATTTTATCAGCAACTGACATGTATGTTTAATATCTACTTTTCACTTAGGTAATTTTTGTAATATCTTTTAAGCATGGAATTTCCACACACTCTCACTGTATATATTGCAATTTACATGTTCTATACCTTTTTCTGGTTAATGACAAATGTTTGTTATTTTGGCTTATTTTACACATGTGAAGTGTTCTAGAATCATTTACAAATATTTTCAACTTCTACTTGATAATGGAAACAGGTTTTTCCATGAAAATACAAACAATCACAAACAACTTGAAATATCTGGAATTTCACTGGTAGTTTTCCACAAGTGAATAGATTTTTTTTTCGTGATTTCTGTGGCCACAAAGGATGTGCAGGTTTTGTACTGATAGGGATTATACATAGCCTATTATGGTAAATGAAAATTTGAATAAGAAAAAAATTTGAGAAAAAGTTAGTTTTTGTTTTTGAGAAGAATCTTTTTGTTCTAGGATTTAGGGATCATAGATTTATTCTAATGAGGAAGCTCCAAGCATGCTTGGAGGATGCTCGGAGCCTTTTAAGTAGGCTCTTCTCAGCAGTTTATGTGACAATAATTATCATGATCCATTAAGATGTCAATCAAATCTATAGCATTTCTATAATAAGGAAAGTAGAGCATTATAGAGGAAGCACAATTAACACCTGTGTAAACATCTGGTCTATTCAGAGAAATCTTGAATGAAATTTTAGAAAACTATAAAATAGATTAGAAATTCTTTAATAGTACTGTACAATGCTTGGCAAGAAATATCAAGTCTTCACAGAAAGATGAGGTTTTAAAGTATTTTCTTATTTATAATCACACTTTTCAATACAAAAAACCTCAAATTTTATATTTAAAATATAAATATAGCTTAAATTTATACTATATAAAATTAAACATAAAAGTCACCAAAGACACAAACTATGGTAATAGATTTATAATCATTTGTTAAACTTTAATAGAAAATGATGGCTACTTTGGGTAAAAGTTGTAATTCATAGGCTGGGTTAAAAGATTCTATATCTTTTTCTTGAATAAATTTTATGATTTTGTTTATATGATAATTAAATGAACTGTGGACCAAAAACTTTAAAACAAAAAAATATACTTTGTTCTGGAATCCCTTTTGTCTTTTATTTTAAATTCTAGTTCTTCATTACATTGATTTGTATCAAAAATGTCAACTTATTTTTTCAAATATCTCTTTTAAGCTTAATCAAAATGCAGAAAGTCATAATTACATTTGATATTCGGAATGATAATTGCAAGATTTCCATTTCATATAAAACTCCTTTCTCTATTTATAAATGTGAACAGAAGAGCAAATCATCCTCAAATTGTGAAGTCATTTGTACAATCTATTCTGCTGTCTGCTAAAAATTTAGAATTTTGATTCATTTCCCTAATGCTTTAAGTCAATTGAAAACCAGTTTAAAACATACTGTTATTTTATACTATATATCATAACTGCAATTAAAAATTCTTGAAAAAAAATATTTCAAGTTAGGAAAATGGCAATTTAGAAGTTTTAGTGTTTGAGGCCTAGACAACAGGCAATTTTCTTGAATAATTTGAAGACTTGACTTATATATCCTAGGTCCCTCACTAACAAATATTTTAAAATGCATAGTAATTATACTTCTATTGGTTTGCTTAAATGCATTTTTGATTCAGCATACAACTGTCATGATTGTAGGAACATGACAATAGGTAGTCGTGACTATACCACTTTAGTTTAGGGGTTTAAATTATTATGTATCTACCATATATAAAATAATATAATAGCATCAGTTTCTATCTTATTTTTCTATAACTGTATTTAAAATTGGAATCAATTATTATTGTCGAGGATGTTTTTTTTATTTAACAGCATACAGCATTTTAATATTGAACAAAATATTTAATATGGAGCATAAAAGAGGATGCTCTAAGATAATTATCCCTACTGAAACTGTAAAATGGGTTATTCCCTCAAACTGTAATGTTTATATAATGTACCATGATGTGATATAAGCCTTTGATAATAATGTTGTGTATGTACACAGATTTCTAAACAGTATTATTGGACAGATTGCAGAGAGACTTGTATCAATATTTACTTTTAAATTGTGTGATCATATTTTACTTGTATAAATTGAATATTAAACAACATAAAACAAGCAAAAAATATTTAATGTTACTCCAAACAACTGCCACAATGTCCTATACTAATGAACATAATTATGCCTAAAATTCTTACTAACTTTGATTTATGTTGTTTTTTTATATAGTTTTACTCATGAAGCTTAAAAGAAAAAAATAACTAGTTTGCATATTATAGAAAAAAATTTCAGTATATATATTTATATTTTTAGGATCTGTTTTATATTGATAGTATGCACTGATAAAGGCCTATATAAAATGACTTTCTACATACAGGCGTTAACTGAACTTCCTCTACATATAAATGCTTTAGAAGTTGTTTATATATATTAAAAAAGTCATTCAAACAAAGGAAATAGAGGATTGCTGACCTAAAATCCATTCATTTCACTCCGTTATATTGTCAAAATTCTTTCAAGGTGTAATATCACCAAAATATAGTACAATTCAGTTTCAAGTCAAAAATGATGGATTTTTTTTATGTTCCATTTAACTTGACAGTTGTTGGAAATTAACCATGCATTTCATTGCAGAAAGACTTTTTTTGGTCGTTAAAATGTATCTTTGATGTTTTAAAGCAATAAAAAATTCTGTTTGGTGTTGCTATAAAATATTTTGGAAATTTAAGGGAATATTGCTACTAAAGCTGGTAAACAGAGAAAATAAGGGGGAGAGGAATTTGACTGGCTAATGGTTGGTGACGTTTAATATGTTATCTGCAATGAAAGTTATGTTGTATTTTCACTGTAGTACTGGACAGGATGAAACTTCACTCATGCAGAGTATTTCTTTATTTAAAACATAAGATAAATTCAGCACATTTAGAAAAATAATGAATTACAACTTTTCCTTAAGTAGTCATAATTTTCTATAAAAGAACTAAGTTTGCTATTTTATAAAAAAAAAAAAAAAAACATTTTACCACTGTTTAGTTAGGGGCATTACTTAAACAATTAATTTTCCAAAATTACCTATACAATTTATGTTGAAAACGATTCTATATCATATATTACTTCTATTTCATGTATAAGTAACTAGCTTATTTTAATATTATTATATGTGTCTATTCATACAGGTTTTAATAGCTTTAACAAATTTTCACAGACATCTGGTTATTTTTCCCATGACATATAAAACTAATCCTCCTGAAACACTAATTGCCTATCTGAGCCACGCTTGGGTCAAGATTGTCCTCTTGGGACTATCAAAATATCATTTTCCTTTAAAATCTCAATGGTAGACAAATATAAATAGATGGAACCTTGTGATTTAATTAAGAATTGAACTTATTTATAATGTGTAATCTAAAAATATAACTTATGTTCCATAAATAATTATAAGTAAGTATCAGAATAGTTGAAGGAGAACATATGTATTTTCCTGGTGTGAAGGTTGTATTCAGAGTAGCTTTAGTACTATTCAGAATAGTTGTAGGAGAACATTGTTATTTTTCAGGTGTGAAGGTTGTATTCAGAATAGCTTTAGTACTATTCAGAATAGTTGTAGGAGAACATTGGTATTTTCCTAGTGTCAAGGTTGTATTCAGAATAGCTTTAGTACTATTCAGAATAGTTGTAGGAGAACATTGTTATTTTTCAGGTGTGAAGGTTGTATTCAGAGTAGCTTTAGTACTATTCAGAATTGCACTTGGAGAACCCGGGTGTTTATCACAATGCCCTACAATGTATGAAACCTTAGAGAAATTAAGACGACTACCTATACAGACATTAGAGGAAGAATTTTTAGTTCAAGAGGTATGTTTATGGTAACATTATCATTAAATCAACATTTTTGTTCAGACATGTTGATTTTGAACTTACTTATTTGTTTTAGTTGATACCATATTTGATCTTGGTGATGATATGTTCCTCAACATTTACTGCAGATATGACTAGATTTTCATTGAACAGCTTTATAATATAAAGTTTCCAACATAAATAGTTATCCTCTTGTTTTTCAATGAATTTAACAGCTTTATAATATAAAGTTACCAACATAAATAGTTATCCTCTGGTTTTCAATGAATTTAACAGCTTTATAATATAAAGTTACCAACATAAATAGTTATCCTCTGGTTTTTCATTGAATTTAACAGCTTTATAATATAAAGTTACCAACATAAATAGTTATCCTCTGGTTTTCAATGAATTTAACAGCTTTATAATATAAAGTTACCAACATAGATAGTTATCCTCTTGTTTTTCATTGAATTTAACAGCTTTATAATATAAAGTTACCAACATAAATAGTTATCCTCTTGTTTTTCATTGAATTTAACAGCTTTATAATATAAAGTTACCAACGTAAATAGTTATCCTCTTGTTTTTCATTGAATTTAACAGCTTTATAATATAAAGTTACCAACGTAAATAGTTATCCTCTTGTTTTTCATTGAATTTAACAGCTTTATAATATAAAGTTACCAACGTAAATAGTTATCCTCTTGTTTTTCATTGAATTTAACAGCTTTATAATATAAAGTTACCAACATAAATAGTTATCCTCTTGTTTTTCATTGAATTTAACAGCTTTATAATATAAAGTTACCAACATAAATAGTTATCCTCTTGTTTTCAATGAATTTAAAAGTATATAACATGTACATGGTGTATAATGTGAAGTTAATAATTAAATGGTGATAATTTCAGTACAAGAACATCTTTGGATTAAATGGTTATAACTTCAGTGCAAAAACATGTTGAATTATTAATTTGTGTTAATTTATTAGATTAGCTTAGTAGCAGAACATTGTTTATTGTTACATTCACTTCAAGAATTAATGTTGGCAAATTTAGATATATTATTGCCAAATGTTTATGAAATTTTAATGAGAAATATTTGTAATGCACATTTATTTCTTGATGGTTTCCTTTCAGTCATTACGACTTAATATAACAGAGAGAGATATGGAAAAGGAACACCAAAAACAAATACAGCGTAGAAAGACAAAAGAAATGAATGGGGATAAACCAGGCAGACATAAACATAGATCATAAGTCTCATTTGATCAACAAGAAATCATATGATGAACACACATTTCAACAAAATATAAGGCATTTGATTGACAAAGCATGTGATCACAATTTCATGTCAATTAAGGTCACAAGCCATGTGACATAAATCATGAATCAAGAGGTACATGTGATCACAGTTTATGTCATGTGACATATTGGTATATAGGGTAATGATATTATTGAATGAAATTGTTTTGTAATTTAGGCTTTGTACTTAAAAGATTCTATATCATATATTACTTCTATTTCATGTATAAGTAACTAGCTTATTTTAATATTATTATATGTGTCTATTCATACAGGTTTTAATAGCTTTAACAAATTTTCACAGACATCTGGTTATTTTTCCCATGACATATAAAACTAATCCTCCTGAAACACTAATTGCCTATCTGAGCCACGCTTCTGGGTCGAAGATTGTCCTCTTGGGACTATCAAAATATCATTTTCCTTTAAAATCTCAATGGTAGACAAATATAAATAGATGGAACCTTGTGATTTAATTAAGAATTGAACTTATTTATAATGTGTAATCTAAAAATATAACTTATGTTCCATAAATAATTATAAGTAAGTACTAAGTTTTTCAAAGATGTATAAAAAATTTATAAAAGTAATATTTTTGTCCTTATTTTTAAAGTAACTTTTTATCTCTATACTCATCTCACATTTGATAAATACTTAATTTTATTTAATGAAATTATATAAAAATTCTTAAAAACTAAATTTCGTCCATGCTTCTATTGACATTTAAAATAACTATTGAGTTATTTAATGATTTTTAAAAACAAAAAAATATAAGTAACTAAAAAACTTGTTTTTAAATGTAATCGTACACATCCTGGTGTCCAAATTTTTTAATAATTGGTTCTCCATGGTCTTCATATTGCTTCGTTTTCATATAAGTATTTATAACTTGAAATTGTGCAAGTTGGGCCATAGAAGGTCTGGATTTTAGACGATATTCAAGGTGTCAAGGTTATATTCTAGGTGTCAGGGGGAAATTCAGAATAGTTCTTCACAACATGTATTATCTACATGTATGTGTCAAGTATATTCAAGTAGCCTTGGTACTAATCAGAAAAGGTCGGAGAGAAGTGTTTTTCTTTGCTGATGTCAAATTATAATCAGAGTAGCATTAATATTACTCAGAGTCACTCAAGGAGAACATTGTTATTTCTAGATGTCAAGGTTATATATTAAGAACAGTTTCAAGAGAACATTGTTATTTCTTGTTATTTCTAGATGTCCAGGTTATATATTCAGAACAGTTTCAAGAGAACATTGTTATTTCTAGAGGTCAAAGTTGTATATTCAGAATAGTTTCAAGAGAACATTATTATTTCTAGATGTCAAGGTTATACAGAATAGTGTTGTTTAGGTTTTAGGTTTAGTCTGCGATATCAGTTTTTTTAAACATCAACAACTGTCAAACCTTAATGGAATTTTACGAAATTTGGACAGAGGCTTCTTATTGACCATCTTCGATAGCCAAGGATTACGATCCAGTCCCCTCCTCTCCACCCTTGGCGGATAAAGAGAGAATTTCGGATCCACGTGGTAATGATTTCCATTGGTTGCAGTTGTAACTTGCTGCATCCAATAAAAAAGCACCTTCAAGATAATCACGTGTAAATGTATAAAATGTAAATAAACAATTGCCACGTGCTGATTGTGCAACATGTCTTTACCCCAAAAACATAAGACTATATTAAGTGACAATTTTAAAATTCTTAATCAACTAATTGAAGTCCCTGGGTATGTTTCTCGTGCAAATGTTAGAATGTCAGCGCATACTTTCTGTTCGTGCTTCTTGAAATTTGTAAACACTAGACAGAAACATTTTTACACCTCTACACTGAAGAGAGTTCAAGTGCTGCCATTGGTCAAGACTGGTTTAGTCAGAATGGGCATGACTTTTATCTACCGATAGATAGCGCAGTATTGAAATCACAAATGTTGGCTTAATCTGCCAAGGGCAGAGAGGAGGGGACTGGATCGTAATCCTTGGCTAGAGAATTGGCTTATTGACCATAAGACAGTATCCATAGCAAAATTTAAAAAACATTGATTTTAATTTTTCTGTATTTTACAGATAAAGTGACATAGTTTTTTTGCAGTTAACAGTCGTCAATAACTTTGTCAAACCTTCATTTTTACTTAATTTAGACAAGCTTTTTTAGGTTCATAAGACAGTATCCAAAGCAGAATAATGTTAATATTTTGAAATTCTTTTCCATATTTTACTAATGAAAGGACTTTTTTTAACAGTTAAGAAGTAGACACAATCTGGAGATAAAGTTTGTTATCGTCAATTACTTAATAGTGAAACTTTCATGGAATTTCCTAAAACTGTAGTGAAACTTTTTAATGATCAAGAAATTATGTCTAAAGCAAAAGTTTGAAAATATATTTTTTTATCATTTTCAGTATTTAACTGATTAATGGTTTAGTTTTTTTTGCAGTAACATTTATAGGTAGTCTGGGATTGGTTTTTTTGCAGTAACATTTATAGGTAGTCTGGGATTGTTTTTTTTTACATGATAAATTTGGATACCTTCATAGTATGTTATGAAACTTGGACAGAAGCTTATATTCAAGATCAAGACATAGCATCTAAATAATATCTAAATAATTTTATTTTATTTCTGTATTTATCTGATAAATGGACTCACTTTTTACAGTCAGCATTACATTTTTAAACTGACAGCAGCAATTGCAGGGGAGACATAAGGTTTCGGGGAACCCATCACAAATTTGCAATTCCAGGTGTCAAGGTTAGCTATTCATAATAGTTGTAGAAGAACATTGTTATATTCCTGCTGTTAAGGTTGTATTCAGAGTAGATTTAGTACTATTCAGAATAGTTGTAGGAGAACATTGGTATTTTCCTGCTGTTAAGGTTGTATTCAGAATAGCTTTAGTACTATTGAGAATAGTTGTAGGAGAACATTGGTATTTTCCTGGTGTCAAGGTTGTATTCAGAATAGCTTTAGTACTATTCAAAATAGTTGAAGGAGAACATATGTATTTTCCTGGTGTGAAGGTTGTATTCAGAGTAGGTTTAGTACTATTCAGAATAGTTGTAGGAGAACATTGTTATTTTTCAGGTGTGAAGGTTGTATTCAGAATAGCTTTAGTACTATTCAGAATAGTTGTAGGAGAACATTGATATTTTTCAGGTGTGAAGGTTGTATTCAGAGTAGCTTTAGTACTATTCAGAATAGTTGAAGGAGAACATATGTATTATCCTGGTGTGAAGGTTGTATTCAGAGTAGCTTTAGTACTATTCAGAATAGTTGAAGGAGAACATATGTATTTTCCTGGTGTGAAGGTTGTATTCAGAGTAGCTTTAGTACTATTCAGAATAGTTGAAGGAGAACATATGTATTTTCCTGGTGTGAAGGTTGTATTCAGAATAGCTTTAGTACTATTGAGAATAGTTGTAGGAGAACATTGGTATTTTCCTGGTGTCAAGGTTGTATTCAGAATAGCTTTAGTACTATTGAGAATAGTTGTAGGAGAACATTGGTATTTTCCTAGTGTCAAGGTTGTATTCAGAATAGCTTTAGTACTATTGAGAATAGTTGTAGGAGAACATTGGTATTTTCAGGTGTGAAGGTTGTATTCAGAATAGCTTTAGTACTATTCAGAATAGTTGAAGGAGAACATATGTATTTTCCTGGTGTGAAGGTTGTATTCAGAGTAGCTTTAGTACTATTCAGAATAGTTGAAGGAGAACATATGTATTTTCCTGGTGTGAAGGTTGTATTCAGAGTAGCTTTAGTACTATTCAGAATAGTTGAAGGAGAACATATGTATTTTCCTGGTGTGAAGGTTGTATTCAGAGTAGCTTTAGTACTATTCAGAATAGTTGAAGGAGAACATATGTATTTTCCTGGTGTGAAGGTTGTATTCAGAGTAGCTTTAGTACTATTCAGAATAGTTGAAGGAGAACATATGTATTTTCCTGGTGTGAAGGTTGTATTCAGAGTAGCTTTAGTACTATTCAGAATAGTTGAAGGAGAACATATGTATTTTCCTAGTGTCAAGGTTGTATTCAGAATAGCTTTAGTACTATTCAGAATAGTTGTAGGAGAACATTGTTATTTTTCAGGTGTGAAGGTTGTATTCAGAGTAGCTTTAGTACTATTCAGAATTGCACTTGGAGAACCCGGGTGTTTATCACAATGCCCTACAATGTATGAAACCTTAGAGAAATTAAGACGACTACCTATACAGACATTAGAGGAAGAATTTTTAGTTCAAGAGGTATGTTTATGGTAACATTATCATTAAATCAACATTTTTGTTCAGACATGTTGATTTTGAACTTACTTATTTGTTTTAGTTGATACCATATTTGATCTTGGTGATGATATGTTCCTCAACATTTACTGCAGATATGACTAGATTTTCATTGAACAGCTTTATAATATAAAGTTTCCAACATAAATAGTTATCCTCTGGTTTTCATTGAATTTAACAGCTTTATAATATAAAGTTACCAACATAAATAGTTATCCTCTGGTTTTCAATGAATTTAACAGCTTTATAATATAAAGTTACCAACATAAATAGTTATCCTCTGGTTTTCATTGAATTTAACAGCTTTATAATATAAAGTTACCAACATAAATAGTTATCCTCTGGTTTTCAATGAATTTAACAGCTTTATAATATAAAGTTACCAACATAGATAGTTATCCTCTTGTTTTTCATTGAATTTAACAGCTTTATAATATAAAGTTACCAACATAAATAGTTATCCTCTTGTTTTTCATTGAATTTAACAGCTTTATAATATAAAGTTACCAACGTAAATAGTTATCCTCTTGTTTTCATTGAATTTAACAGCTTTATAATATAAAGTTACCAACGTAAATAGTTATCCTCTTGTTTTCATTGAATTTAACAGCTTTATAATATAAAGTTACCAACGTAAATAGTTATCCTCTTGTTTTTCATTGAATTTAACAGCTTTATAATATAAAGTTACCAACATAAATAGTTATCCTCTTGTTTTTCATTGAATTTAACAGCTTTATAATATAAAGTTACCAACATAAATAGTTATCCTCTTGTTTTCAATGAATTTAAAAGTATATAACATGTACATGGTGTATAATGTGAAGTTAATAATTAAATGGTGATAATTTCAGTACAAGAACATCTTTGGATTAAATGGTTATAACTTCAGTGCAAAAACATGTTGAATTATTAATTTGTGTTAATTTATTAGATTAGCTTAGTAGCAGAACATTGTTTATAGTTACTTTTACTTCACTGCTGGCAAATTTAGATATATTATTGCCAAATGTTTATGAAATTTTAATGAGAAATATTTGTAATGCACATTTATTTCTTGATGGTTTCCTTTCAGTCATTACGACTTAATATAACAGAGAGAGATATGGAAAAGGAACACCAAAACAAATACAACGTGAAAAGACAAAAGAAATGAATGGGGATAAACCAGGCAGACATAAACATAGATCATAAGTCTCATTTGATCAACAAGAAATCATATGATGAACACACATTTCAACAAAATATAAGGCATTTGATTGACAAAGCATGTGAACCATAGTCAAAGGTCATGTGATCACAATTTCATGTCAATTAAGGTCACAAGCCATGTGACATAAATCAAGAGGTACCTCTGAAAGACGTGTGATCACAGTTTATGTCATGTGACATATTGGTATATAGGGTAATGATATTATTGAATGAAATTGTTTTGTAATTTAGGCTTAGTACTTAAATGAATATTTATTTATGCATTTGAAAATATTTAGTGAAAACTGAAATAGTTTTTGGCATCAGTTATAGTGGAACCTACAGTCCTAATGTGGAAATAGCTTGTAGAGCTTCTATATTATGGTATTTATACATGTAAAGAACCTGTCCTGAGTGAGAAATTGTGTTGTTTCCCTTAAGAATAGAACGTATTATGTACACAACCTGTCCTCAGTGTAAAAAAGGCCTTTTAGGGCATGCTTAAAATAATAAAAGAACACATATATGCACAGAAAAACTCCATAATTGTTCTGCTGGTAAGCAAAACATCCACAACAGATGCACTACACATAACATTGCAGTGCAATTGTCTGTTTAATGAAGGAATTAGCTCATAAACTGATCAAGGTAAGTTTGTAATGTTATCTCTGTTTTAAATTTCTAAATGATAACATAAAAATAAGTAGATGTGGTATGATTGCCAGTGACACAACTTTCCATCAGACACAAAGTAGACTAACTACTCCTCAGTCTCAACATTTATTTCGTTAGCACTTGTTTATTGTCTCGCCTGCAATGAAAGTCCCAGTATGCGAGACAATGAGACATAGGGATTATATTCTGCCGGCTTCAAGGGCGTAAACTATTTGTATTAAGATTTATATCTCAGAGAGTAGGAATAGTAGAGACTCTTCATCCCTTGTATACAGATGCCTTATGTTACGAAGTTTCTGTCTGTCATTTGTTCATTGTCATTGACCTCATTTTATGGTTCAGCGGCTGCTTAAAAATAGGTATATTTTTTAGTCATGTATATTTATCACTTATTATAAGTAATAGGATAACTATATTTGGTTTTTAGGTTCTTTGCAAGGTATACATGTCTGTCAGACAGGGTTCACCTGACCTCAACCTCATTTTATTTGATTAGTGATCAAGGTTAAAGTTATGTAATTGGGTCTGCTTCTCAGCTACTATAAGCAATTGGTCAACTATATTTAGTGTATGGATTGATTGTAAAGTGTACATGTCTGTCTAGCAGGTTTCACTAGTCATTGACATATTTGGTGTATGGATTGATTGTAAAGTGTACATGTTTGTCTGGCAGGTTTCACTAGTCTTTGACATATTTGGTGTATGAAATGATTGTAAAGTGTACATGTCTGTCTGGCAGGTTTCGCTAGTCATTGACCTTTTTTTAATGGTTCATTGGTCAATGTTTAGTTTCCATAGTTTGGTCCTATTCTCAGATACTATAAGGATTGAGTCAATTATATTTGGTGTATGAAATGATTGTAAGGTGTACATGAATATGTATGTCTGGCAGGGTACATCTGACCTTGACCTTATTTAATGGTTCATTGGTCAATGTTAAGTTTTCCTGTTTTAGCTGGTTAAGTCTATTTCTTAGATAATATAAGCAATAGCTCAACTATATGTGGTGCAAAGAAAGATTATAAGGTATCAACATGTTTATCTGGGAGCTTGACCTTAATGTCATGGATCATTGTTAATGTATAACCTCTATCAAGAATTTCAACATCAAGTCATTCATGGTCAGTAAAGCAGGCGCGACTGTTCAACATCAAGTCATTCATGGTCAGTAAAGCAGGCGCGACTGTTCAGCATGGAACTCTATAAATTATAAAGATTTAATATGATGATAAGTATAACCACATATACTGTTTACTTTTGTCTTGGAGTTCTGTTTACTTTTGTCTTGGAGTTCTGTTTACTTTTGTCTTGGAGTTCTGTTTACTTTTGTCTTGGAGTTCTGTTTACAGTGTCTAATGGTACCTTGTAGGCTGCATTCAAAATAACACTTAAAAACAATTTTGAAACAAGTTAAATCATATTTTAGAACATTAGTTATAAAGGCTTAATCTGCTAATTTTGAAAACTCTTGAAGCTGTTCACTGACATTTGAATACAGATTTGAATGCATGCCAAACAACTTTTAAGTTATTATTACAAACATGGTTACAGGCAGACACTTATGGCATCTCTCCATGCCAAACATGCTTGTGGGAAACACTATTTACAATAAGTCAACCTTCCACTAAAGGGGAAACAATGTGACTTTTTTGTGTCAGTTATTACTGATCTGCTCTGGTACTTTCAATGATTATTTATAAAAAAACAACTGTTAAATTGTGTTCATGTGTATGAGTTAATATTCCCTTTTTACACAGTGTTACTAAGACAATTATTACCATTTTGACCAATGTTATGTGTTTAATGATCTCCTTAATATTGTTATAAATATTGTGTTCATAGTTACAATTATGGTTCTTTGGAATGATATTTTATTCAACATTTTGTATTTTTTATGTACTCTGTTACCATAGTAACACACAATACTACATCCATGGATCTATATTTATTTTGGTTTTTATGCCTTTAATAATAGAATAGATGTAGAAAAGAGAGAAGGTAGACTTTTTTAAAAACATGTTTAACCCTTCCGCATTCTTTTTGAGCCAGTCCAGAAACCTTTAGTCCAATGGTGGTTTTTTGGTTCTTTTTCATTTTTTTTAATATTACTCCCTTTATAATTCAAGCTGGGTTTTCTTTTGAATTGCTTCACAAAAATTAACCCCTGCAAGTCTGACCTTAAGATGTAGCTATTGCTATAAGTTCTGTGTTCTTTGAAAATACCGTTTAAACATTCATGTGAAACAGAATTATGATAATCTCTGTTACATAGAAGCTTAGAATATATTTATGTAAATTGTTCACACAAACTTCCGATTAATTTAAAAAAAAGGAAAGCAGAGAGGCAGAAGATACCAAAGGAATATTTAAACTCATAAGTCCATAACAAACTGAAAATGCCTTGGCAAAAAACAAAAAACAACAAAAACCAAACAACAGTCTACAAAACACTACATACAAAACCAATGACTGAGCAACACGCTGTTATGTTCCTTAACTTAGGAATATTTATCTGCATTTACAGAATATGAATCATGTTGTTTTCATGGAAACAAACAAAGTTATCTCAGAATTAAAGCTGTTTTAAGGTTAGTGCTATTATTAGTTATTTAATTCATACACTTTCAGGCAATAAATTGCTCTGAGTTAACTGCTTAAATCAAGAATCAGTTTTCGAGGTAAATGGGACCTGCAGTAGCTGTATAAAATGTTTACTAATTATATAAATAGGACATTAGATTTACTCCTGTTACCTCAGGTAAAATGCTGATATGTTGGTTTCGTGTACATTTCCTAAAAATCCTGTTTATTTTATTGTCCATGTATTTTTGATTTGTGTTCCATTGTTATTATGTTACTATGGTAACACAACTTTAACTGTGATATTTCATTTTAATATATATTATCAGTCATGTTTGTCTCATTTTAAATGGTGCTTTTATAAGAAAATTTCTAAGTTGTCAGTGTATTGCAGCCACTAAAGTTATATTCTGCTGGTACTTATACATGAAGGGACTTGAAACTTCTAGTATTAATAAAAAAAATATCTTGGTGTCCCATAGCTACTTATTTGCTTGTAACTTTCGATCTACACCATATAAGATTTTTCTGTAAATTATGTCTCATATATGAATTATAATAGATTAATCAGATGGAATATTTTCAAAGAAAAGGTGAAAAACAGAATTTGTAGAAATAGAAGAATACAAGTGAGATCAATTTTACTTTTAAATCAGTGCTAGATTGATCCGTAATTAAACAACAATTGTGTCACAATTTTCAGTTATTTGAGACAATATTAGCTGAATTGCTTAACTTTATAACTTGTTAATTACTACTGTAAATTCAGAAATTATTGCGAGGTTTTTATTAATGCGAATAATGCGATTGGGTCACATTCTGATATATGATCCATATATCTTAATGATCATTTTCCTGAAATCACAATAATTCATCTCGCATTTTTGTCCATTCTTCAAAAATCACAATAATAAATGCACATTATAATTTCTGAATTTACAATAACTGGCCTAAACTGGTCAAAATCCCTTTTCGGTGGTAATATTTGTTTTCAATTTGATTATGTAGAAGAATTCCTCTTTTCTGTATCATGTATAACTATTGTGTATGTTTTAGACAAAAGTGAACATTCAGTTTTCATAAGTTGTTGGATTAACCTGGCCTTACAAACCAGAAAAATATATTTAGTCAACAGTGTGATTTATATCTGTATTGTATGGTTAAGAAATGCATCAATTTAAGATGACATATAGGAACTGTTTAGTTATCTTTTTCTTCAGGACACCATTGAATAATATTTGGCTATGATACACTGATAATTTAGGTGTTCATACATTTTGTTTATGAATATCATATGTTGATATTTTAGATGGATGTGTGGTTTTGATGTATGAATGAATGTATATGGATAACAGTGCTATTTGTACAGGTCATGAATAATTATAATGTAATTTTTATTGTTATTTTTATTGTTTAAAAATCTATTGTGTGATTGAATTGATTTTAAAAGGCAACACTATTTAAATTATGAGATTTGATATCTTTGGACTGTGAAACTTTCTTTCTGACTTGAAGAGACTTTCCTCAGGACTTTCCATATAACAAACATGGAACCCTAAGATGGTACATACTTATCAATAGAAGAAATTGTTACATTTGCAATTTTGCATTTATTTTGTTCAGAATGATAATTTAAGTCACCATAGGTTTTTTAATGCCACCCTTCGGTTCGGTATACCATTTAAAATTGAGAATCCCATATTATTTTTTGT
The DNA here is from genome assembly GCA_017311375.1 of Mytilus coruscus. Classification (NCBI taxonomy): domain Eukaryota; kingdom Metazoa; phylum Mollusca; class Bivalvia; order Mytilida; family Mytilidae; genus Mytilus; species Mytilus coruscus. Next base: position 3,327,871 of record CM029598.1, on the reverse strand, counting down.
TTTGCCTTGATATATGTTGTTGGAAATATGACCTGTGTTGACAGGTTAACCTTTTTTATTGACCCATTTTGAATTGCCTGCCTAATAGACAAATATATCATGTTAGGTGCACATGCTTTTATCAAGGAGTTTTATACTGCCAGTTGTTTCTTATTTAGTTCTCAATGCAAGGCTGCTAAAACCTGTCTTTAGTTTCAATTTTTGGGAAGTGATATTTGATATTTTCTTAATATAGAAAGTCAGGCAACTTTCTATCAGTAGATATTCAGCCAGAGATATATGGCTGGTAGAAAAGTCAGTGAAATGATTGGTTGGCAACATTCTGTTAGTAGCCGTTCAGCAAATGCTAATGTTTGGTAAAAATTCAATGATTTTATTTGTTAGCAACATACTAGAAGTAGACATTCAGCTGATGTTGGTATTTGTTAGGAAAATCAATGATATTATTGTTTGGCAAGATTCATGTTTTAAATAAGTGTGAATTGAAAATACTCTAGTTTACATTCACATCTATTGTCAATTCGTAAACTTGGGTCTTCGTTTGGGTTTACTCTCTTTAAAAAGAAAGCTCACCTATATTTGTTTTTGAATTACATAGCTGAAAGTTAACTCCTGAAATTTCAACAGTTGTGATGATTTCTAAATGAAAAATCCAATTCTGGCTATAATTTTGTAATTTTAATCTTAACAGATCAAGGAGGTCATTATGATTATATTTATTTTATGACTGCATAGGTGGATCCCGGGGGCCTTTTGTGGGAAAAATTTGGTTAATTATATAGGGAATCACTGAAGCATGACTGTAGCAGGCCCCCTCTTATGGCAGTCATTGGGCCCCCTTATAAAAAGTTCTGGATCCGCCACTGGACTGTTTTAAAGGCCCGAAGCAACTTTCCCATACAAAGGTTAGGCAATAAAGGATAGTTTCGAAAACAATATAGTTTATAAAGATAACTACTGGTAATGAAACACTTGACTATTGCTATAATAAAGAAGTCGTATTCCTTCCTCAGAAAAAAAACAACTATAGGGCTGATTGATTTAGGATTACAATTGATGCAACAAGGCAATCGAAATAGACAGAATGATTATGAATAGAAACATTGTAGTCCTATTTTGATACCCTCACACCTAAATTAATAAATCTTTAAATGCAGGCGTAACTATAAGTTCAACCTTTATACCAATGATTTTTGTTTAATTTCAAACAGAAAATATTAGACTATATGATAGTCACTCATTGTACACTTTTTTACCATTCCAAATTAATTTTCAAGGGACCTGTCAATGATATGTAATAAAATTGAATTATATCAGTGTGTGTTTTTTTAACTTTTTTAAAATCTGTTTTCATACTTTTGCCTTCAGAGTATTAGCAGATGAATTATAAAAAGTATTTTAATAGTAGCTTCTCATGACTTTTGTGCTACTTTGTTGTTCTGGATGATAAGACAATTCGATGACTAACAGTCCGAATATAACTGTTCATTTGCTGTATATGAAGCATCACTCTGGATCAGACACTCTTACACCAAGAAAGTACACTCTTTGTCAGAAAGTCTGACCTTCATAAGATACACTCTTTGTTAGATAGTTTGACCTCAATAAGATACACTCTTTGCCAGAAAGTCTTATTTTGATAAATAAAAAGTAAAAATAGGTAAAAATGTCAAAAATAGGGGTACAGCAGTCAACATAGTATTATAATCTTAATCACTATAAAAACAGACAAATGTGTTAACATAAAAAAACAAAATGGCATATAGACAATGCACATAAGCAAAAATGAAAGACAAGAATACAAAAAATTACCATAGCACAATAACACAATGGCGGGATGTATAAGTACCGAGCCATACCAAAAGGATATTACCAAAAATGGACTAAACAGTAAAGTTAATCATTAATCAAATAAAAGAACACTATAACACGTAATTAAGGTGATAAACAACTTCAGTACCTAGAATCTATACTTCAAGACAATCATGTATTATTTGTGCATTTGATAAGGAGTATTTATCAAAAGTCAGGGGATTTATGATAAATCACTATGACGTTAGAGGACGTGTCATTTTTTTTTTAACTTTTTCGTATAAACGGCATACCTTAGATTGACAGACGCTGCGACCAAAAAATTTGAGCGACCTCTAAAAAAATTGATATACCCTTGTAGCACAATACCATGGCTACACATTTATACAGTAGAGATGTGCTTTGCCATAACAACTTTCGTCATTTAGCACACTCCCGAGAATCTATGACAAAAATTTTCAGTCACTACTATTCAATTCGAAAGTATGGCATACCTGCTAAAAACATGCGTTGTGGACAAAATATTTAAGCGACCCCAAAAATTGCTGTGGAAAGCTAGCATATACCATGGCAACAAATTAATACCAAAGATGTGCTCTGGCGTAAAATTTTTCAGTATTTAGCAAAAGTCGGAGAATTTATGCTAAAACTCTATAACTTTAGCAGGACGTGTCATTTTTTTTAACGTTTTCGTATAAACGGCATACCTTAGATTGACAGACACTGCGACCATAATATTTGAGCGACCTCTCAAAAATTGATATCCCCTTGTAGCATAATACCATGACAACACATTTATAGCTGTAGATGTGTGCTCTGCCGTAACAACTTTCGGCATTTAGCACACTCCCGAGAATCTATGACACAATTTTTCGGTCTCTTCTTCAATTGGAAAGTATGGTATATCTGCTAAAGACATGCGATGTGGACAAAATATTTAAGCGACCCCCCAACAATTGCTGTGGAACGCTAGCATAATACCATGGCAATAAATTAGTAACACCAAAGTTGTGCTCTGCCGTA